>JAEVFF010000643.1:0-175138 GCA_018901945.1 Pugionium dolabratum
CAGAATGACACGAATCCAACACCCACATTAAGCTCGCTCAATTTTCTATATTGTAACAACATCTGAGACTGAAAGAGCTACGACAAAGCATCCAAGTAATCCAATGGATCCCAAACTGCGTGATGCCATAAATTATGCTTCATTTATAAACCTTTACTCAAGGAGAACCAATGATCAGTTTAGAATGATCATTTTATCTGGCCGATCAACTTGACATGTCCGCATTAAATCGTCCATAAATTTTTATTTAGTGTTCAGAATGACACGAAGCTGTCGACCACGTTAACCTAGCTCAAGTTTCTATATTGTGTCAAAATTTAACACCGAAATAGCTACAAAACAGCCTCCAAGTAATCCAATCTATCCTAAAATCCGTGATGCCATGCATAACTTTTGATTTAGAGTTCAGAATGACACGAATCCAACGACCACGTTAATCTAGCTGAATTTTCAATACTGTGACAAAATTTAACACGGAAATAGCTACGAAAAGCATGCAAGTAATCCAAACTATCCCAAACTGCGTGATGCCATGCATGATGATTCATTCAGTTTTGAATAATCATTTTAACTAGCTGATCAACTTGACATTTCCGCACTAAATCGTCTTTAACTTTTGATTTAGAGCACAAAATGACATGAGTCCAATGCCCACGTTAAGCTTGCTTAATTTTCCATATTGTGACAAAATTTGAGATTGAAAGAGCTAGAACAAAGCCTCCAAGTAATCCAACGTATCACAATATCCGTGATGCCATGTATTATGCTTCATTTATAAGCTTTTACTCAAGGAGAACCAATGATCAGATTAGAATAATCATTTTAACTGGCCGAACAACTTGACATCTCCGCACAAAATCGTCTGTAACTTTTGATATAGAGTTTAGAATGACACGAATCCAACGCCCACGTAAATCTAGCTGAAAAAATTTAACACCAATATAGCTACGAAAAGCTTCCAAGTAATCCAATCTATCCCAAACTGCGTGATGCCATGCATTATGCTTCTTTTATAAGCCTTTAAGCAAGGAGCACAATTGATCAGTTTAGAATGATCTTTTTAACTAGTTCATAACATTGACATTTCGTTTTTAACTTTTGATTTAGAGCTCAAAATGACATGAGTCAAACGCCCACGTTAAGCTAGCTCAATTTTCTATATTGTAAATTTGAGACTGAAAGAGCAACGACAAAGCCTCCAAGAAATCAAATGTATCCCAAACTGCATGATGCCATGCATTATGCTTCATTTATAGGCCCTGAATCAAGGAGCACCAATGATCAGTTTAGATGATCATTTTAACTGGCCGATCAACTTGACATGTCCGCCCTAAATTGTCCGTAACTTTTGATTTAGAGTTCAAAATGACACGAATCCAACACCCCCGTTTAGCTAGCTCATTTTTCTATATTGTTACCAAATTTAATACCAAAATAGTAACGAAAAAGCCGTCAAGTAATCCAATTTATCCCCAACTGTGTGATGCTATGCATTATGCTTCCTTTATAAGCCTTTCATCACGGACCACCAATGATCAGTTTAGAATGATCATTTTAACTAGTTGATCAACTTGACACGTCCACACTAAATCGTCTATAACTTTTGATTTAGAGCTCAAAATAACATGTGTCCAACCCCCACATTAAGCTAGCTAAATTTTCCACATTGTGAAAATATTTGAGGCTGAAAGAGCTATGAAAAAGCCGCCATTTAATCCAATGTAACCCAAGCTGGTTGAAGTCATGCATTACACTCATTTATAAGCCTTTACTCAAGGAGCACACATGACAAATTTAAAATGAACATTTTCATTGGCCGAGTAACCTGACATGTCCGCACTAAACCATCCGTAACTTTGTATTTAGAGTTCAAAATGACACAAATCCAACTCGCACGTTAAGCTAGCTGAATTTTCTATATTGTGATAAAATTTAAGACCAAATAGCAACGAAAAAGCCTCCAAGTAATCCGATATATCCCAAACTACGTGATGTCAAGCATTATGCTTCATTTATAAGCCTTTACTCAAGGAGCACCAATGATCAATTTAGAATAATCATGTTGGCTAGCTGATCAAGTTGACATGTTCGCACTAAATCGTCTTTAACTTTTGATTTAGAGCTCAAAATGACATGAGTCCAACCCCCACGTTAATCTAGCTCAATTTTCCATATTGTGACAACATTTGAGAATGAAAAAAGCTACGACAAAGCCTCCAAGTAATCCAACATATCCGAAAATGCATGATGCCATGCATGATGCTTCATTTATAAGCCTTTACTCAAGGAGAACCAATGATTAGTTTACAATAATCATTTTAACTGGTTGATCAACTTGAGATGTCCGCACTAAATCGTACATACATTCTTATTTATAGTTCTGAATGACACGAATCCAATGTGCACGTTAATCTAGCAGAACTTTCTATGTTATGACAAAATTTAACATCGAAATAGCTACAAAAAGCCTCCAACTAATCCAATCTATCCCAAACTGCGTGATGCCATGCATTATGCTTCATTTATACGCCTTTACTCTAGGAGCTCCAATGATCAGTTTAGAATGATCATTTTAACTAGATGATGAACTTGACAGGCCCACAATAAATCATCTTTAAATTTTTATTTAAAGCTCAAAACAACATGTGTGCGACGCGTATGTTAAGCTAGCTACCTTTTCCATATTGTTACAAAATTAGAGAATGAAAGAGCTACGAAAAAGCCTCCAAGCAATCCAATTTATCCCAAACTACGAGAAGCCATGCATTATGCTTCATTGATAAGCCTTTACTCAAAGAGAACCAATGATCATTTTAGAATCATCATTTTTACTCATCGATCAACTTGACAAGTCTGCACTAAATTGTCCGTAACTTTTTATTTAGAGTTCAGAATTACACGAATCTAATGTCCAAGTTAACCTAGCTAAATTTTCTATATAGTAAACAAATTTAACACGATAACTAGCTACGAAAAAGCCTCCAAGTAGTTCAATCTATCCCTAAATCCGTGATGCCGTGTATTATGCTTGATTTCTAAGCCTTTATTCAAGGAGCACCAATGATCAGTTTAGAATGATCATTTTAACTGCCGATCAACTTGACATGTCCGGACTAATCGTCTCTAACTTTTGATTTAGACCTCAAAATAACATGAATCCATCGCCCATGTTAAGCTAGCTCAATTTTCCATATTGTGACAACATTTGAGACTGAAAGAGCTACGAAAAGGCCTCCAAGTAATGCAATGTATACCAAATTATGTGATGCCATTCATTATGCTTCATTTATAAGCCGTTACTCAAGGAGCACCAGTGATTAGTTTAGAATGATCATTTTAACTACCTGATCAACTTAACATGTCCACATTAAATGGTCTTTAACTTTTGATTTAGAGCTCAAAATGACATGAGTCCAACGCCCACGTTAAGCTAGCTCAATTTTCCAAATTGTGACAACATTTGACACCAAAAGAGGTACAACAACGCCTCCAAGTAATCCAATGTATCCCAAACTGCCTGATGCCTTGCATTATGCTTCACTTATAAGCCTTTACTCAAGGAGCACCAATGATCAGTTTAGAAAAATCATTTTATCTTGCCGATCAATTTGACATGTCCGCACTAAATTGTCCGTAACTAATGATTTAGAGTTCGGAATGACACGAGTCCAATGCCCACGTTAAGCTCGCTAAAGTTTCTTTATTGCAACAACATTTGAGACTGAAATAGCTACGAAAGAGCCTCCAAGTAATCCAATGCTTCCCAAACTGCGTGATGCCATGAATTATGCTTTATTTATAATCCTTTACTTAAGGAGAACCAATGATCAGTTTAGAATGATCATTATTTCTGGCCAATCAACTTGATATGTCCGCAGTAAATCGTACATAACTTTTGATTTAGAGTTTAGAATGACACGAATCTAACGACTACGTTAACGTAGCTCAGTTTTCTATATTGTGTCAAAAATTAACACCGAAATAGCTATGAAACAGCCTCCAAGTAATCCAATCTATCCCAAAATCCTTAACGTATGCATTATGCTTGATTTATAAGCCTTCACTCAAGGAGCACCAATAATCTGTTTAAAATGATCATTTTAACTGGCCGATAAACTTGACATGTCCGCAGGAAATCGCCCGTAAGTTTTGATTTCAAGTTCAGATGACACAAATCCAACGCCCACGTTAAGCTAGCTCAATTTTCTATATTGTAGTAAAATTTGAGACTGAGAGAGCTACGAAAATGCCTCCAAGTAATCCAATGTATCGCAAAAGGCGTGATGTCATGCATTATGCTTCATTTAGAAGCCTTTTCTTTAGGAGCAGCAGTGATCAGTTTAGAATGATCATTTTAACTAGCTGATCAACTTGACATGTCCGCACTAAATCGTCTTTAACGTTTGATTTAGATCTCAAAATGCCATGAGTCCAACGCCCACGTTAGGCTAGCTCAATTTTCTATATTGTAACAACATTTGAGACTGAAAGAGCTACAAAATAGCCTCCAAGTAATCCAATGCATCCCAAACTGCGTGATACTTTGAATGATGCTTCATTTATAAGCCTTTACTCAAGGAGCACCAATGAACAGTTTAGAATGATCATTTTAACTTGCTGATAAACTTGACAGTCCCGCACTAAATTGTCCGTAATTTATGATTTAGAGTTCAGAATGACACGAATCCAACACCCATGTTAAGCTCGCTCAATTTTCTATATTGTAACAACATCTGAGACTGAAAGAGCTACGACAAAGTGTCTAAGTAAACCACTGGATCCCAAACTACGTTATGCCATGAATTATGCTTCATTTATAAACCTTTACTCAAGGAGAACCAATTATTAGTTTAGAATTATCATTTTATCGGGCCGATCAACTTGACATATCTGCACTAAATCGTCCATAAGTTTTGATTTAAAGTTCAGAATGACACGAATCTATCGACCACATTAACCAAGCTCAATTTTCTATATTGTGTCAAAATTTAACACTAAAATAGCTACGAAACAGCCTCCAAGTAATCCAATCTATTGTAAAACCCGTGATGCCATGCATAACTTTTGATTTAGACTTCAGAATGACACAAATCTAATGCCCATGTTAAGCTATCTCAATTTTCTATATTCTGACAACATTTGAGCCTGAAACAGTTATGACAAATCCTCCAAGTAAACCAATATATCCTAAACTGTGTGATGCCATGCATTATGCTTCATTTATAACCCTTTATTGAAGGAGCACCAATGATCAGTTTAGAATGATCCTTTGATCTGACCAATGAATTTAACATGTCTGCACTAAATCTTCTGTAACTCTTGATTTAGAGTTCAAAATTACATGAATCCAATGAAAACATTAAGCTAGCTCAATTTTCCAAACTCCGTGATGTCATGCATTATGTTTCATTTATAAGCCTTTACTCAATGAGCACCAATGATCACTTTAGAATGATCATTTTAACTAGCCGATAAACTTGACATGCCCTCAGTAACGAGTTCATAACTTTTGATTTAGAATTCAGAGGGCAAAAGATTCAATGCCCACGTGCTAGCTCAATTTTCTATATTGTGACAAACTTTAAGACCAAAATAGCAACGATAAAGCCTTCAAGTAATCCAATATATCCCAAACTGCATGAAACCATGCATTATGCTTCATTTTTTAACCTTTGCTCAATGGACATCAATCATTAGTTTAGAATGATTAATTTAACTATCCGATAAACTTGACATGTCCTCAATAAATTGTCCCTAACTTTTGACTTAGAGTTCATAGGAACACCAATTCAATGCCCACGTTATGCCAGCTCAAATTTCTATATTGTGACAAAATTTAAGACCAAAATAGCTACGACAAAGCCTCCAAGTAATCCTATCTATCCCAAAATGCGTGATGCCATACATTATGCTTCATCTATATGCCTTTAATCAATGAGAATTAATGATGAGTTTAGAATTATCATTTTAATTATCTGATCAACTTGACTTGCCCGCACTAAATTGTCTTTAACTTTGACCTAGAGCTAAAAATGTCATGAATCCATCGCCCACATTAAACTAGCTCAATATTCCATAATGTGACAACATTTGAGACTGAAAGAGCTAGAAAAAGCCTCAAAATAATGCAATCTATCCCAAACTGCGTGATGCCATACATTATGCTTCATTTATAAGCCTTTACTAAAGGAGCACCAATGATCAGTTTAGAATGATCATTTTAAGTTGCCGATCAAGTTGGCATGTCCACACTAAATCATCCGTAACTCTTAATGTAAATTTCAAAATGACAGGAAGCCAACGCCCACGTTAATCTAGCTCCATTTTCCAAACTTTATGATGGCATGCGCTATGTTTCAATTCTAAGCCTTTACTAAATGATCACCAATGATAAGTTTAGAATGATCAATTTAACTGCATGATGCCATTGATTATGCTTCATTTGCATCCTTTCCTACATGAGCACTAATGATCAGTTTAGAATGATCAATTTAACTAGCTGATAAACTTTTCAAATCCGCACTAATTCGTATGTAAATTTTGATTTGGGTTTCAGAATGACACAAATCCAATGCCCACGCGAAGCTAGATAAATTTTCTATATTGTGACAAAATTTAGGACCGAAATAAAAACAACCACGTGAAGCTCTGATACCAATAGATGTGATCCTGATGAGGATCAAGCCCCTGATCAACTCCAAATGGTTGGGGAAGAGTGGATGAATGGATTGAAGTTGCGGAATGATTTAAACATGGTGTAACTTGCGGATGTGTGAGATCTTAATTGAATGGATCCGAAAACAAGAGGAAATGGATGACAATTTTCAAGGATGGTGGAAAATCCTTGGATTATATGCATGCTCTTTGTGAATGACAAAGGCCAGGCACATTGGGCAAGGGGTGAATCGACTTGAAACTTCCAAGGGTGATGAAGATCCCTTAGACTTTTGACTCTTGAGAGGAATGAGAAAGTGTTCTAAAATTCCTTATTCAAGAGGATGATAAAACGAGTTTAAGAAGGAGATTTGCTATTAAAATGTTTGATGATTCAGAAAGAAAGATTACAAGAAAATACTTATAGTAGTCTAGGACAATAAAAATGACTCCTAAAATTCTACCAAAAACATTAAAGGAAATACTTAGGGAATTACAAGGACAACTAAGAAAAAGACTAAGAAGTAAATAATGTTTTGACTTGATTCTTTCTGTCTTATTTCGTGGATGATGAAATAGAATGGGCCTTGATTCACCAACAGGATGTGGTAAAGTACCTTGGGCTTGCCTCATTAAAAATCTATCTTAGAAAATTCATTGGGACAAAAGTAAGAATAGGGAAAAAGAGTACAATCCAAGGCACCTCTCTTGGTGAGGTTTAGGTGGCTTGAATCACAACCAATATGGTTAGATTAGCACACACTAAACTGGCCTGAATGGTGTTGAGAAGGTGCTGTAGTGTTGTCTTAAGTTTGGCTTGCTTGGATCGGGTAATTGGACCACTGAAGATTTGTAGGCTTTCATGTCCAATATCAGCAGGTTCTACCTGCTCCTTAGCATTTTTAGTGGCTTCTTCCTCCTCTGGTTCAAGCTGCTCCTTATGTTGTGGTTCCTTGCTGGCCATGCTCACATCATCTTCTCCCAGTTGAGAAGGATTTGACCTCAAATCTGTTTCATCTGCAAAATATGGAACCAAATCAGTAATATTGAAGGTTGAACTCACTTGGTACTTACCTTGAAGATCCAGCTGGTAGGCATTGTCATTGATCTTCTTGATGACTTTGAATGGGCCATCAATCCTAGGCATTAGCTTGGATTTCCTTTCACTCGGAAATCTATCTTTCCGCAAATGGATCCAAACCAAGTCTCTTTCCTCAAATGCTAACTTCTTTCGGCCTTTATTGGCTTCTTGTGCATACATCTTAGTCTTATTTTCAATATTGAGTCGAGCCTTCTCATGAATATTTTTAGCCAACTCAGCCTTTTTCTTTCCATCAAAGCTTGTCCTTTCACTCATAGGTAAAGGCATTAGATCCAAAGTTGAGATGGGATTGAACCCATAAACAATTTTTAATGGTGAGAACCTAGATGCAGTATGTCTAACATCATTATATGCAAATTCAACATGAGACAAGCATTCTTCCCAAGTCATAAGATTCTTTTTAATCAAAGCTCTTAACAAAGTAGACAAGGTTCTGTTAACTACTTCAGTTTGACCATCCCACTGCGGGTGACAAGTTGTGGAGAAACAAAGCTTAGTTCCTAGCTTAGACCAAAGTGTTTTCCAAAAGTAACTAAGGAACTTAGTGTCTCTATCTGATACTATGGTCCTAGGAATGCCATGAAGTGTAACTATCTCCTTAAAAAATAATCCGGCAATGTTAACGGCATCATCCGTTTTATGACAAGGAATAAAGAGCCATTTTGGAAAATCTATCAAGTACAACAAACACATAATCCTTTCCAGTCTTAGTTCTAGGAAATCCAACAACAAAATCTATAGAAATATCATGAAGTGTGCGAAGCTATAGGAAGAGGGGTATACAAACCGTGCTTTTGGATTGTGGATCTAGCTTGCCTGCAAATTACACATCTTTGGCAAGCTTTCTCAACATCACTCCTCATGTGTGGCCAAAAGAAGTGTTCCTGCCATACATTTAATGTCCTTGCCAAGCCAAAGGGACCCATAAGACCACCTGAATGTGCTTCCTTAACAAACAAGTCTCGCAAAGAGGAGTTAGGTACACATAACCGATTATCATAAAACAAGAAGCCTTCACTCTTAAAGTATTTTCCACTACCAAACTTCTCACAAGAAGCATAAATATCCTTATAATCAGCATCAGTAGCATATAACCCTTTGATTTGCTAAAACCCTAGCAATTTAACTTCTAAAGAGTTCAAGAGTACATACCTCCGAGAAAGAGCATCGGCTAATACATTCTCTTTACCTTTCTTGTATTTGATCACATAAAGGAAGGTCTCAATGAGTTTGATCCACCTAGCATGTCTTTTGTTCAGCTTTTGTTGCCCTTTGAGATGTTTGAGTGACTCATGGTCGGTATGGATGACAAACTCCTTGGGCCAAAGATAATGTTGCCATGTCTGCAAGCCCTCACAAGCGCATATAGTTTTTTGTTATAGGTTGGGTAATTGAGTGTGGCCCTCCAAGTTTCTCACTAAAGTAGGCTATGGGCTTCCTTTCCTGCATAAGAACAGCACCAATACCACTGAAGATTTGTAGGCTTTTATGTCCAATATCAGCTGGTTCTAGCTGCTCCTTAGGATCTTTAGTGGCTTCATCCTCCTCTGGTTCAAAGTGATCCTTAGGTTGTGGTTCCTTGCTGGCCATGCTCAAACTGCGTGATGCCATGCAATATGCATTATTTGCAATCCTTTGCTACATGTGCACCAATGATCAGTTTAGAATGATCAATTTAACTAGCCGATAAACTTTACATGTCCGCACTAATTCGTATGTAACTTTTGATTTGAAGTTCAGAATGACACAAATCAAACGTCCACGTTAAGCTATTTCAATTTAATATATTGTGACACATTTGAAACTGAAAGAGCTACAACAATGTCTCCAAGTAATCTAATGTTTCCCAAACTGCGTGATGGCATGCATTATGTTTCATTTATAAGCCTTCACTCAGTGAGCACCAATGATTAGATTATAATGATCATTTTAACTAGCCGATAAACTTGACATGTCCCATTAAATCGTCCGTATCTTTTGATTTGGAGTTTGGAATGACAAAAATCCAACGTCCATGTTAAGGTAGCTCAATTTACTATAATGTGAATAAATTTAAGACGAAAATAGCTATGACAAACACTCCAAGTAATCCAATCTATCCTCAACTGCGTGATCCCATATATTATGGTTCATGTTTAAACCTTTTCTCAATGGGCACCAATGATCAGTTTAGAATGATCAATTTAACTAGCCGATAAACTTGACATGTCCTCACTAAATCGTCCGTAAGTTGTTATTTAGAGTTAAGAGTGACACGAATCCAACGCCAATGTTAAGATAGCTCAATTTGACATATCCGCACTATATCGTCTTTTAATTTTTATTTAGAGCTCAAGATTACATGAATCCAATGCCCACGTTAAACTAGCTCAATTTTCCATATTTTGAAAACATTTGAGACTGAAAGACCTAGACAAAGCATCGATGTAATGCAATCTATCCCAAACTGCGGGATGACATGCATTATACTTCATTTATCAGCCTTTACTCAAGGAGCACCAATGACCAGTTTAGAATATTCATTTTAACTGGCCGATAAACTTGACATGTTCACACTAAATCATCCTTAACTTGTGATTTAGAATCCAAACTGACACGAATCCAATATCCACATTAAGCAGGCTCGATTTTCTATATTGTAACAAAATTTAAGACCAAAATAGCTACGAAAAAGCCTCCAAGTAATCCAATATATCCCAAACTACGTGATACCATTCATTATGCTTCATTTATAAGTCTTTACTCAATGAGCACCAATGATTAGTTAGAATGATCATTTTAACTAGCTCTTCAACTTGACATGTCCACGCTAAATCGTTTTTAACTTTTTATTTAGAGTCCAGATGATATAAATCCAACACCCATGTTAAGAAAGCTCAATTTTCCATATTGTGAAAACATTTGAGACTAAAAGACTTAGACAAAGCATCAAAGCAATGCAGTCTATCCAAAACTGTGTTATGCCATGAATTATGCTTCTTTTATAAGCCTTCACTCAATGAGCACCAATGACCAGTTTGGAATAATTATTTTAACTAGTCGATAAACTTGACATATCCGCACTAAATCGTCTGTAACTTTAATTTAGTGTTCAAAATGACACAAATCCAACACCCACGTTAACCTAGATCAATTTTCTATATTGTGACAAAAGTTATGATCAAAATAGCTATGAAAAAGCCTCCAAGTAATCCAATATATCCCAAACTACGCGTTGCCATGCATTATGCTCAATTTATAAGCCTTTATTTAAGGAGCACAAATGATCAAATTAGAATGATCATTTTAACTAGCTGATCAACTTGACATATCCTAACTAAATCATCTTTTAATTTTTATTTGGATCTCAAGATGACCGGAATCCAACACCCACGTTAAGCTAACTCAATTTTCCATATTGTGACAACATTTGAGAGAGCTAGATAAAGCCTCAAAGTAATGCAATATATTCCAAACTGCGTGATAACATGCATTATGCTTCTTTAATAAGCCTTTACTCAAGGAGCACTAATGACCACTTTAGAATGATCATTTTAACTGGCCGATCAACTTGACATCTCTGCACTAAACCGTCCGTAACTTTTAATTTAGGGTTCAGAATGAAACAAATCAAACGCCCACGTTAAGCTAACTCAATTTTCTATCTTGTGACAAAATTTAAGACCAAAATAGCAACGACAAAGCCTCCACGTAATCCAATCTATCCCAAACAGCGTGATGCCATGCATTATGCTTCATTTATATGCCTTTACTCAAGGAGAACCAATGATCAGTTTGGAATGATCATTTTAACTAGCTGATCACTTGACATGTATGCACTAAATTGTCTTTAACTTTACTATTTGTAGCTCAAGATGACATGAATTCAACGCCCACATTAAGCTTGTTCAATATTCAATATTCTGAAAACATTTGAGACTGAAAGGGCTAGACAAAGCATCAAAGTAATGCAATCTAACCCAAACTGTGTGATGCCATGCATTATTCTTTATTTATAAGCTTTTACTGAAGGAGCACCAATGATGAGTTTAGAATGATCATTTTAAGTAGCTCATCAACTTGACATGTCCGCACTAAATCGTCTTTAACTTTTTATTTAGAGCTCAAGATGACATGAATCTACCGCCCACGTTTAGCTATCTCAATTTTCCATATTGTGAAAATATTTGAGACTGAAAGAGGTAGACAAAGCATCAAAGTAATGCAATCTATCAAAAAATGCGTGATGCCATGAATTATGCTTCTTTTATAAGCCTTTACTCAAGGAGCACCAATGACCAGTTTAGAATTATCATTTTAATTGGCGGATCAACTTGACATGTCCGAACTAAATCATCCGTAACATGTGATTTAGAATTCAAAATGACACGAATACAATAAACACGTTAAGCGAGCTCGATTTTCTATATTGTGGTAAAATTTAATATCGAAATAGCTACAAAAAAGCATCCAAGTAATCCAATCTATCCCAAACAGCGTGATGCCATGCATTATGCTTCATTTATTAGCCTTTACTCAAGGAGCACCAATGATTGGTTTTGAATGATCATTTTAACTAGCTCATCAACATTACATGTCCACACTAAATCGTTTTTAACTTTTTATTTAGAGCTTAAGATGATATGAATCCAACACCTATGTTAAGCATGCTAAATTTTCCATATTGTGAAAACATTTCAGACTGAAAGCATCAAAGTAATGCAATCTATCCAAAACTGCGTGATGCCATGAATTATGCTTCTTTTATATGCCTTCACTCAAGGAGCACTAATGACCAGTTTAGAATCATCATTTTAACTGGCTGATCAACTTGACATATCCGCACTAAATCGGCCCTAACTTTCGATTTAGTGTTCAAAATGACACAAATCCAACACCCACGTTACGCTAGCTCAATTTTCTATATTATGACAAAATTTAATACCAGAATAGTTACGACAAAGTCTTCAAGTACCACAATCTATCCAAAACTGTGTGATGCAATGCATAATGATTCATTTATAAGCCTTTACTCAAGGAGCACCATTGATCACTTTAGAATGATCATTTTAACAAGCTGATCAACTTGACATGTCCGCACTAAATGTTCTTTAACTTTATATTTAGAGCTCAAGATTACATGAGTCCAACGCCCACGTTAAGCTAGCTCAATTTTCCATATTGTGAAAACATTTGAGACTGAAAGAGCTATACAAAGCATCAAAGCAAGGCAATATATCCAAAACTGCGTGATGCCATGATTATGTTTCATTTATAAGCCTTTACTCATGCAAGGAGCACCAATGACCAGTTTAGAATGATCATTTTAACTAGCCAATCAACTGAAATTTCCGTACTAAATCATCCGTAACTTTTAATTTAAAGTTAGAATGACACAAATCCAACGCCCACGTTAAGCTAACTCAATTTTCTATGTAGTGACAAAATTTCTTACCAAAATAGCTAAGACAAAGCCTCCAAGTAATCCAATGTATCCTATACTTTGTGATGCAATGCATTATGCTTCATTTATAAGCCTTTACTCAAGGATCACAAATGATCAGTTTAGAATGATCATTTTAACTAGCTGATCAACTTGACATGTCCTAACTAAATCGCCTTTTAATTTTTATTTAGAGCTCAATATGACATGAATTAAACACCCACGATAAACTAACTCAATTTTCCATATTGTGCCAAAATTTGAGAGAGCTAGATAAAGCCTTAAAGTAATGCAATCTATTCCAAACTGCGCGATGCCATACGTTATGCTTCTTTAGTAAGCCTTTACTCAAGGAGCACCGATGACCGATTTAGAATGATCATTTTAACTGGCTGATCAACTTGACATCTCTGCACTAAATCCTTAGTAACTTTTAATTTAGAGTTCATAATGACACGAATCCAACACCCACATTAAGCTTACTCCATTTTCTATATTGTGACAAAATTTAAAAGCAAAATAGCAATGACAAAGCCTAGACGTAATCCAATCTATCCTAAACTATGTGATGCCATGCATTATGATTCATTTATAAGCCTTTACTTAAAGAGCACCAATGATCAATTTAGAATGATCATTTTAACTGGCCGATCAATTTGACATGTCCACACTAAATTGTCCGTAACTTTTGATTTAGAGTTCAGAATGACATGAATCCAACACCCACGTTAAGCTAGCTCAATTTTCTATATTGTGGCAAAATTTAAGACCAAAATAGTTACGAAAAAGCCTCCAAGTAATCCAATCTACACCGAAATGTGTGATGCTATGCATTATGCTTCATTTATAAGGATTTACTCAAGGAGCACCAATGATCAGCTTAGAATGATAATTTGAACTAGCTGATCAACTTGATATGTGTGCACTATATCGTCTTTAATTTTTCATTTAGGGCTCACAATGACATGAATCCAACGGCAACGTTAAACTAGCTCAACTTTTCATATTGTGATAATATTTTAATCTGAAAGAGCTACGACAAAGCCTCAAAGTAATGCAATCTATCCCAAACTGCGTGATACCATGCATTATGCTCCATCAAGAATTCGATGGTAAAACCCGATGGCCATCCGTCGAAATACCAATGACATCAACGGTGTCGGGCTCTCCTCGCTAGAGTTTTGGTAAATTCCAACGAAATAAAAACCTTCTGACTTTACCGACTACGTCCTGACGGATTTGGTTTTTCAAAATCCATTGGTACTCCTTCGGTAATGTATTGGTTGACTGTTTGCACGTAATTATTTTTTTATTTGACTAAATCTTAATGTCATTCGATATCCATAGGTATTTCCGATGACTTTCCGACTAAATCCTATTTTTTGCAGTTGTTTTTTTGACCGATCCGTAAATCTAAAGTGTCACTGGTACTTCATCGGAAACTGTCCGGAAATTGTTGGAAACCATCGGAAAGCCGTCAGAACCGATGAAACAAACTTCATCTGAATATTCTTAAGAATGATCTGTTAAAAATTCGTGATAATTTGTTAAAAATTCGTGATAATTTGTTAAAAATTCGTGATAATTTGTTAAAAATTCGTGATAATTTGTTAAAAATTCGTGATAATTTGTTAAAAATTCGTGATAATTTGTTAAAAATTCGTGATAATTTGTTAAAAATTCGTGATAATTTGTTAAAAATTCGTGATAATTGTTAAAAATTCGTGATAATCTGTTGAAAATTCGTGATAATCTGTTAAAAATTCGTGATAATCTGTTAACAAATTCGTGCTAATCTGTTAAAAATTCTTGATAATCTTCTAATTTCCATTATAAATATGCTCTGCTCCTTCACAATTTTACCAAAACAAAAAATCTTAACAAAATGTCTTCTTCAGGTTCTTATTATTATTTTCGATCGTGGATGGATAAACCTCTGTATAATTCAACTTTGGGGGAATTGACGGATGAATTTGCGCAAGGTGTTGAAAAGTTCATGACATTTGCATCAAACAATAGCATGACATCGGAATACGGTAAAATGTATTGTCCGTGTATTAAATGTCAAAATCATAGATTAATATCTATTAGAGAAGTAAATAATCATTTGTATAGGACTGGATTTATGCCGCGTTATAAAATTTGGCATTCACATGGAGAAACTGATGCAACGATGCAATATTATGGGAGTACTTCAAGAAGGTTAGATAGTACTAATGTTAGAGTAGAGGAATTGGCATCACAAGTTGATATAAACGGAAGTACTGTTCAGATGGTGAATGATGCGTTTCGTGAATAAAGAGGTACATTGAAGATTGGAGTAGAATAAAGGAACCTAATTTGGAAGCATAGAAGCAGCCTTTGTATAAACGATGTAGAGATGGATTATCGCCTTCATCTGCTGCAAGCAGGTTGATGACGATAAAGACGGATTTCAACTTGGCTGAAGATTGTGTGAATGTGATAGCTAATATTGTCAAAGATATATTACCTAAAGATAATATTGCACCTGCTTCATATTACGAGGTTCAAAAACTTGTATCTGGTCTTGGATTGCCGTATCAGATGATCGATGTATGTATTGAAAAATGCATGATCTATTGGAGAAATGATGAAAACTACATGAAGTGCCGATTTTGTCACAAACCTCGATTTCAAGAGAAAAGCGGCAGAATACCTATTCCGCATAAACGGATGTGGTATTTGCCATTAACAGAGAGGTTAAAGAGGTTATATCAATCTAAACATACGGCAAAGCCTATGAGATGGCATGCAGAACATAACTCAAATGGAGAAATTGTGCATCCCTCGGATGCTGAAGCATGGAAACATTTTAAAGAGGTCTATCCTAGTTTTGCATATAAGCCGAGGAACGTATACCACGGGTTACCTACAGATGGATTCAACCCTTTTGGGAAGCATGGGAGGCAATATTCGTTGTGGCCAGTTATCGTGAGACCTTATAATTTGCCTCCTTCGTTGTGCCTGAAACAAGAGTTTTTGTTTCAAACAATTCTCGTCCCTGGTCCAGAGCATCCTAAGCAATCACATGATATTTTCTTGCAGCCACTAGTTCAAGAGTTAAAAATGTTGCGGGAAAATGATGTCGAAGCATTTGATGTTTCCATCCAACAAAACTTCTTGATGCAAGCAGTACTTCTGTGGGCCATAAGTGATTTTCCAGCATATGGTATGTTATCAGGATGGTCGACACATGGAAGGTTAGCGTGCCCAGATTTTCAAGATAATAATGATGCGTTCCAACTGAAACACGGACGAAAAACTAGTTGGTTTGATTGTCATCGACAATTTCTACCACAAGATCATCCATATCGCCGAAGCACGACATTGTTTAGAAAAAAAAAATTTTGATGGTCCACCTCCTATGCTTGAGGAAAATTATATGTTGACTCAACTTAGAGATTTTGGTGCTGAGAGAACGGTTTCATGTGGAGGTAATTAGACATTACCCTGTTGATGGTTGTGACGAATACCATAATTGGCACAAGAGTATTTTTTGGGATTTACCATATTGAAAGGACCATCTATTGCGCCATAATCTAGATGTTATGCATATTGAGAAAAAAAACTTTGACAACATAATGAATACCGTTCTAAATGTGCAAGGAAAAACAAAAGATAATTTGAAACCTTGATTAGATTTGCCAGATATTTGTTTCCGGAAGGAACTACATGTAATGTCAAATGGAAAATTATTGTCTCCCGCATTCCGGTTGGATGCACAAGGAAAAGACGAGTTCTTTGAGTGGATTAAGCATAGTGTCAAATTTTCATACGGATACGCATCTAATCATCATAATTGTGTCGATACTATAAAAGACAAATTTTCAGGGATGAAAAGTAATGAGTGTCAGGTTGTCATGCAAAGACTATTTCTATTTGCTTTTAGCGATCTTCTACTTAAAAACGTCCACAGAGCAATTGCTGGTACGTTTGCATTATTTTATATATAATCATAATTTTAGATATTATATGATATTAACTTTTTCATTATGCAGGGATAGGTGCTTTTTTCCAATATTTATGTACATGATCAGTTATTGGAGACGATATCCGAAATTTAGAGGAAAAAATACTGGTTCTCATTTGTAACCTCGAGAATATTTCCACTAGCGTTTTTCGATGTTATGGAATATCTTCCTATTTACCTACCTAGAGAAGCAGCGCTTGGAGAACTTGTTCAGTATCGATGGATGTATCATTTTGAGTGATATATGTTCCACCTAAACAAAAAAGTTAAAAATCTTGCAAGGGTTGAAGGTTCAATTGTCGCACAAAGTATTAATGAATAAACATCTAACTTTGCGAGCTTCTATTTTCCATCACAAGTCCAAACAAAAAATATACGACCTGCACAACATGATGATAGAGGAGAAAACCAAGCTATCCAATGTATGTGATAGAAGTATTTGCATAAATGAGACATTTAAGTGGGAAAAGGAAGACGTGACGCCTATCACAGGAAGAACACAGTCCCTTGCATCTGTATATTTTGACAAATTGCGATGACATTTTGGAATATGAAAGGTACATTCGGTTAATTTTTTTTGTAATTTTTATTATAATTTATTTTTGATTATCTTGTTATTAACAAGATATACATGGATCAAATATATGTTCATTATTATATTTCCATGGAGAATGAGTTGGTCCAACTTAAAAAGAGCGAATTTCGCAAGATGGTTACACTTTTATGTCAATGTTAGCACAATTATGTAATTTTCAATAATAGTTTCATATTTATATATAAAAATATATAGTTGAGTGCATTCAATTATTTTGCAGGTTAATACGGGTCCTTCTAAGAGGATAACTTTTCTCACTTGGTTAGTTGAGTTGGTGAGTGGTACTACAATTACTGCAAAATCTTATCCAATGTACTGCACTCGTATATATGCTTTTAAGAGTCATGGCGAAGGAAACTCTTAAAAAACTTGTAATTATGGTATATCATCTCAATCTGGTGAAATTGTATACAACGGTGTCCTTCGTGAAATATTAGAAGTTCACTATACAGGAATGATTGATTTGAGCTGTATTGTGTTCTACTATGACTGGTATGACCTTGTCATGGGTCAACGTCAATACAAATTTGGTGTTACATCTATCCACTCTTGTAAGCGACATCAGAAATATGATCCTTTTATACTTGCATCACAAGCGGACCAGGTTTGTTACATTCGATATCCTCGTGTGAGCAACTAGCAAGATCCTTGGATTACAGTGACCTCAATACACCCTAGAGAAATGGTATGTGGTGTTTTCGAACAAGACCCTATGCAGCAAAACGCAATTGGTAACTTAGGTTCCATAAAGATTTCTATTAAAGCTAACCTTGTTGTTGATGACACCACAGACGGAGATTGCAATGTATTTCAAGATTCAGAAGAAGAGATTGGCGAGTTTGACGACAAAAATTCAGCTACTTCGAAATGTTCATCAGACTCAAATTAAATTTGTGATAATAGTTTTTAGTTTTTATCATAATTTAATTTTCAATGTTAAACATTATTTTTAAAATTTTGAATTACAAAACCCGACGGACTTGCGATGGAATTTGCAAAACCATTGCCATTTTGTCGGAAACTCTAGTTGGAATACCGGCGACAAAAGATATTGATATTATACTCTAAGTTCTCTGGAAAATATTGGAAAAAGGACTGATGGATTCCCAATGGTGTGTAACGTTGGCCGACGGGGTTCCCACGGAATCGGAAAAACCATCGCAATTCCGTCAGAAACTCCAGTTGGATAACCGACGGCATAGGGTATTGATATTATACCCTAAGTTCTCTGGAAAATATCAGAAAAAGGACTGACGGATTCCCAACGGTGTGTAAGGCTGGCCGATGGGATTCCGACGGAAATGGAAAAACCATCGCACTTCCATCAGAAACTCCAGTCAGATTACTGACGACATAGGGTATTGATATTATACCCTAAGCTCTCTGGAAAATATCGGGAAAAGGGCCAACGGATTCCCAACGGTGTGTAACGCTATCCGACCGAGTTCCGACAGAATTGGAAAAACCGTCGCTATTCTGTCAGAAATTCCAATTGGATTCCCAATGACGTAGGGCATTGAGAATTTAGTAGACTTAAAATTTTTAAAAAATATATGGGTTGAAAAAAGTAAATGGTACACATTCTTAAGATTATATAATAGATATTTTTTCCAAAATAAACAGTTTTATAAATTGCAATTTCTAATATAAACCAAAAAACGTAGTTGTTTTATAAATTACAAATTCTAATATAAACCAAAAACCATAGTTGTTTTATAAATTGTAATTTCTAATATAAACCGTAAACCATAGTTGTTATATAATAACTTATATGTAATATGCTAGTATTATGAATGTTGAATTTGATTATATATATAAGTTTACTATCGAAAAGAAAAACTGTATATGCATGAAAAAATTTCATATATTATAATGATGCAAATAAAAAATGGTTCCGTGTATATTCGAATTCCACATTATTTTTTATATATTCTTAAGAAATAAACTAAATATGTCAAATAAGTTAATGTTGATTTTTTTAAATTTTTATAAATTATATTTTTGAGAAAAATATCCATTATTTTCTAGAAATAAAAAACTCCGTTGAAAAATATCGGTAATTACCGACGGCTTCCTGACAGTGTGAACTGGCCACGTGGACTGACTATTTGGCAAATATGCATGAATTTTGAACTCCGTCGGAAATCCGTCGACTGTATCCAATCGCTTTCCGATGATGTTAAATTATACGCTGGTCCGAAATTTATTTGGCGAATTTTTGCAAATGTATTTAATACTATACGGATGGATTTCCGACGTATCTGTCCGTCGGAAATATCGAATATAACCTAACTCTTTTCTCTTTCAGTTTTCCTCGCCGACCTCTCTCTGCTCTCTGTACGTCGCCTGAACGCCTCCTCTCAGCCTCTTCCTCTCCCGCTCTCTGTACGTCGCCAGAACGCTCTCCGGAAGTTTTGTATGTAAATTTCGCCTGAAATTCAGTGCCTCCATGTACGTTTCACCAAAATTCTCTGTAAAATTCTTTGTAGGTTTGAACTAGAATATGTAAAATGCACATTGCGACAATCTGGAAACTATGTATTGGTCCAATTTGTGTAGCCTTAATTCATATTTTTCACAAGGTTTTTCTCGCTATTAGTGCTATCTTTGAATATATTTCTCTGAATTTTTGTTATGTTCAAGTATTTCTAATGATAGCTTATGTGTTCATCTCACTATCTTTGTTTGAATTGAGCTTTTCAAAATGTCTTCAGCATCATAGTCTTTGGCAATTAACAATCATCTTCCCTTTCATCGCTCCTCGGAAAATTACCTATACGAAAAAAAAAGAGGAATTCTTGACTTTGTTTTTGAAAATAAAAAAAAAATTGAATGTCTCGACAAATATATTTACGGATTGATGAAATTGGGTTTTGTTCCATTCGTTTGCATTCTTCTTTCCGTCATATGCTTATTCTATTTGTTTTATCATTATCCCCTTTCACTAGAGTGACTATTAATACTTGCAAGAAAGAAAAAAAATAAACAGAGAGCATAGAAAATTGATTAGGAAAAAAAGCTATGTAGTTACCCGCATAGTGTTGACGATATAATTAAATATTGGTTATATTCTAATGTTTTAGGTGGTATCAAGAGTACCAAATACGTGGTGATTCGTCTACTCCGAATTGTATGCTAACTCAAGTTCCAGAATCTGGAAATGATTCATATCGGCCAATAACAATTGAAAAATTAGTTTAACAGGCTAGACGTGAACTTCTTATTTTTTTCGATCTGAGACGTCAAGGAAATTTGACATGGTATATTAACTTTTTTATAAATATATTTAAAATAGATATTTTAACGTTATTCTAATAAAAATTCGTAGGTTTGGTATTTCAAAAAATGGAATAAGCAAATCTATATTAAAGATGCTTCATTCTCTTTTGAACAAACTATATACAAAATTTAGAGATATTCCATATGAAGAACGTCAGATATGGTTCAGGAAATTTGCTGTACATTAATTTATTTTTAAGAATGTAATTGTTTAAATATTTTTTAGTAATATATAAGTAAAATTTGCAGCAAAAATTTACATGGGATCTCGTGAACACAAAGCTTGTGGCAGAAGCTTTTCAAAAAGAAGTTGCGGTACCATTTTCCTGCCACATGACTGAGTGAAAACAAAAGTGGAAAATGGGAAAAAAGAAACCAAGAGGGTTGAATGAATTGGTTTGGAATTAATTTTCTCATTATTGGGAATCTTGTATCGCTGAGGCCATCTCGGGGACTAATTTGGAAAACGAGAAGAGCGACCGAGGAGACAAAAGCATTTGCATTCACAATGCTAGATCGACTAGTTTTCTGAGACGATCCGATCAATTGGTAAATTTATTTATTAATTATTATTTTAAAAAAAAATTAAATATTAATTTAGTATTTTTTTTACTTTTAAGCATAAGAATTTAGAGCGCCTCCAGATCACTTGCAAATTATCGAGACCGTCCACACCAACAAAAAGACTGGTGGTATCCAAGATGGTCCCGTTAGAGAGATCATCGAAAAAGTGAAAAAAAAATAGTTATTTTTGTCTTAGTAGTCTCAAGTTGGTTCTTTATCTTTGGTCGCCGAATTGCCTCGTTCTGAGATTAACCGTTTGGTTCTTAATGTAAGTTTGATTACTCTTTTTATTTATTTTTATATTTAATATGATAATATTTTTCTAATAATATTTTAAAATTTTTTACACGAAGTACCATTTTCAGAAGATCGTCATCCAGGACTCCGTAGAGTTGCGATACCAGTGGTGCATCATCTGCGGCTGGAAATGAGGAGAATGCCCAATTTAAAGAAAAAATAACGGCTATGGCGATAGAGATGATCATGCTGAAATATTTTGTAGATTTTATGAAAACTAAATTCTCGGATTATCCAGATGAACTTTTTTCCTTCTTCTATTCCTCCTCCGATGTAATTTATAGATTTGAGATTTTAAAACAATTATATTTTTAATTTGAAATATTATTTTATTTAATTCTTTTTTTAACTAAATATTAAAAAAATATTTATTAAATGCAAAATTTAAAACATTTATTAAAAAATTATTTAAAAATTTAAAAAATAATTATTAATTTATTTTTTCAAAAATTTTGGTAATTTCTGATGGAATGAGTCGTCAGACAAGTGAGAAAGGTCCGACGGATTGCGTTAACGTAATTCATCGGAATTGCCTACGGAATGAATGCCATCGGGAAGTGTATTTTATCGGGATGGCGTTGGTAAATTCCCGATATCGTCGGGCAATACCGACAGCAATATCCCCATCGGGTTTGCGTTGGTTGTTTCCAATGCCATGTATCATCAGTATTAAGTATGTCATTTCGACGGCCGTTTTCATGGGAAGTCATCGGCCAAGGACCAACAAACAGATTCCATCACAAAGACGTTGGTATGTTCCGACGGATCCTACCCATCGAATATCCATCAGTTATTGCCAACGGGTGTTCTTCATCGCAAACCCGTCGGTAATTCCCGACTATTTCCCGATGGTTTGTTATTTCAGACGAAATAGTCCCGACGGACATCTTTTGTTGAAAATCCGTTGGAAAAAGTATTTCGCGATGGATTTCCGACAAATACCATAGTCGAAAAATAGATGTTTTTATAGTGATTTCTAAGCCTTTACTCAACGAGCACCAATGATTAATTTAGAATGATCATTTTAACTTACCGATCAACTTGACATGTCCGCACTAAATCATCTGTAACTTTTGATTTACAGTTCAAACTGACATTAATCCAATGCTCGCGTTAAGCTAGCTCAATTTCATGAACTGTGACAAAATTTAAGATCGAAACAGCTACGATAAAACTTCCAAGTAATCCAATCTATCCCAAAATGGGTGATGCCATGCAATATTCTTCATTTATAAGCCTTTACTCAAATAGCACCAATGATCAGTTTAAATGGTCATTTTAATTAGCTGATCAAGTTGACATGTCTGCACTAAATCGTCTTTAACTTTTGATTTAGACCTCAAAATAACATGAATCCAACGCTCATGTTAAGCTAACTCAGTTTTCCTTATTGTGACAACATTTAAGATTGAAAGAGCTATGACAAAGCCTCCAAGTAATACATTGTATCCCAAACTGTGTGATGCCATGCATTATGCTTCATTTATAAACCATTAATCAACAAGCACCAATGATCAGTTTAGAATGATTATTTTAACTCACACATCAACTTGACATGTCTACACTAAATCGTTAGTAACTTTTGATTTAGAGTTTAAAATAACATGAATGCAACACCCATGTTAAGCTAGCTTAATTTTTGATATTGTGACAAAATTTAATATCGAAATAGTTACGAAAAAGCCTCCATGTAATCAAATCTATCCCAAACTGCATGATGCTATGCATTATGATTCATTTATAAGTCTTTACTCAATGAACAGCAATGATCAGTTTAGAATAATCATTTTAACTAGCTGATCAACTTGACATTTTCACACTAAATCATCTTTAACTTTTGATTTAGAGCTCAAAAGGATATGAATCCAACACCAACGTTAAGCTAGCTTAGTTTTCCATTTGCGGAACATTTGAGACAAAAAGAGGTACGAAATAGCGCTCGAGCAATCCAATGTATCCCAAAGTGCGTTATCCCATGCATTATGCTTCATTTATATGCCTTTACTTAAGGAGCACAATGACCAGATTAGAATGATCATTTTAACTGGCTGATCAACTTGACATCTCTGCACTAAATCGTCAGTAACTTTTGATTAGATTTCAGAATGACACGAATCCAACGCCCACGTTAAGATGGCTCAATTTTCTATATTATGACAACATTTGATACTGAAAGAGTTACGACAAAACCTCCAAGTAATCCAAAGTATCCCAAGCTGCGTGATGCCATGCATTTTGCTTCAGTTATAAGTCTTTACTCAAGGAGCACCAATGATCAGTTTAGAATTATCATTTTAACTGGCCGAAAGATCAACTTGACATGTCCGCAATGAATCGTTTGTAACTTTTGATTTACAGTTCAAAATGACACGAATCGACATCCATGTTAAGCTAGCTCAATTTTTTGTATTGTGACAAAATTTAAGACCGAAATTGCTACGACAAAGCCTTCAAGTAATCCAATCTATCCCAAAATGCGTGATGCCATGCAATTCATTATAAGCCTTTACTTAAGGAGCACCAATGATCAATTTAAAATGGTCATTTTAAATAGTTGGTTAACTTGACATGTGTGCACTAAATAGTCTTTAACTTTTGATTAGAGCTCAAAATGACATGAATCCAACCCATGTTAAGCTAACTCAGTTTTCCATATTATGACAATATTTAAGACTGAAAGAGCTATGACAAAGCCTCCAAATAATCCAATGTATCCCAAACTGCGTGATGCCATGCATTATGCTTCATTTATAAGCCATTATAGAAGGAGCACCAATGATCAGTTTAGAATGACACTTTTAAATGGTAGATCAACTTGATGTGTCCGGACTAAATCATCAGTAACTCTTGATATAGAGTTCAATATGACACGAATCCAACACCCACGTTAATCTTGCTCAACTTTCTATAGTGTGATAAAATTTAAGATCAAAATAGCTACGATAAAGCCTCCATGTAATCCAATCTATCTCAAACTCCGTGATGCTATGCATTGTGCTTCATTTATATGTATTTACTCAATGAGCACCAATGATAAGTTTAAAATGATCATTTTAACTAGATGATCAACTTGACATTTCCACACTAAATCGTATTTACTTTTGATTTAGAGGTCAAAATGACATGAATCCAACACCAACGTTAAGCTAGCTCAATTTTCCATTTGTGGAGTATTTGAGACAGAAACAGCTACGAAATAGCCTCCGAATAATCCAATGTATCCCAAAGTGCGTGATGCCATGCATTATACTTCATTTATAAGCCTTTGCTTAAGGAGCAACAATGATCAATTTAGAATGATCTTTTTAACTGCCCGATCAACTTGACATGTCTACACTAAATCATCTTTAACTTTTGATTTAGAGCTCAAAATGACATTAATCCAACGCCCATGTTAAGCTAGTTCAGTTTTCCATATTGCAACAGTATTTAAGACTGATAGAGCTACGACAAAGCCTCCATGTAATCCAATGTATCCCAAACCGTGTGTTGCCATGCATTATGCTTTATTTATAAGCCATTAAAGAAGCATCATCAATGATCAGTTTAGAATGATAATTTTAACTGACAGATCAACTTGACATGTCCGCACGTAATCGTCCGTAACTTTTGATTTAGAATTTAAAATGATACGAATCCAACACCCACGTTAAGCTAGCTCAATCTTCTATATTATGAAAAAATTTAATACCAAAATAGCTATGACAAAGCCTCCAAGTAATTCAATCAATCCCAGACAGCGTGATGTCATGCATTATGCTTCATTTATGAGCCCTAACTCAAGGAGCACTAATGATCAGTTTATAATGATCATTTTAACTAGCTCATCAACTTAACGTGTCCACACTAAATCGTGTTTAACTTTTAATTAGAGCTCAAAATGACATGACTCCGATGCCCAAGTTAAGCTAGCTCAATTTTCCATATTGTGACAACATTTAAGACTAAAAGAGTTACGAAAAAGCCTTCAAGTAATCCAATGTATCCAAAACTGCGTGATGTCATGCGTTATACTTCATTTATAAGCGTTTACTCATGGAGCACCAATGATCATTTTAACTAGCCGATCAACCTGACATATCTGCATGGCATCGTCCATAACTTTTGATTTAAAGTTTAAATTGACAAGAATCCAACGCCCACGTTAAGCAAGCTCAATTTTCTATATTGTGACACAAATTAAGACCAAAATAACTACGACAAAGCCTCCAAGTAATCTAATGTATCCCAAAACTGCATGATGCCATGCATTATACTTCATTTATAAGCCTTTACTCAAGGAAAACCAGTGATAAGTTTAGTATGATCATTTAACTGGCTGATCAACTTGACATGCCCGCACTAAATCGTCCCTAACTTTTGATTTAGAGTTCAGAATGACATGAATCCAACTCCCACGTTAAGCTAGCTCAATTTTCTATATTATGATAACATTTTGACACTGAAAGAGTTACGACAAAGCCTCCAAGTAATGCAATCTATCCCAAAATACGTGATACAATACATTATACTTCATTTATAAGCCTTTCCTCAAGGAGCACCAATGATCAATTTAGATTGATCATTTTAACTGGCCGATCCTTTTGACATGTCCGCAGTAAATCGTTCATTACTTTTGATTTAGAGTTCAAAATGACATGGATCCAACGCCCACGTTAAGTTAGCTCAATTTTCTATATTGTTACAAAATTTAAGATCAAAATAGCTACGACAAAGTCTCTAAGTAATCCAATATATCCCAAACTCTGTGTCGTTATGCATTATGCTTCATTTGTATGCCTTTACTCAATGAGAAACAATGATCATTTTAACAAGCTTACAACTTGACATGTCCACACTAAATTGTCTTTAACTTTTGATTGAGAGCTCAAAATGACATGAGTCCAACTTCCACGTTCAGCTAGTTCAAAAAGAGATGAATCCAACGCCCAAGTTAATCTAGCTCAACTTTCAATATTGTTAACACATTTGATACTGAAAGAGCTATGACAAAGCCTCCAAGTAATCCAATGTATCCCACACTGCATGATCCCGTACATTTTTCTTCATTTATAAGCAATTAATCAGCGAGCACCAATGATGAGTTTAGAATAATCATTTTAACTGGACGATCAACTTGACATGTCCACACTAAATTTTCAGTAACTTTCGATTTAGACTTCAGAATGACACTAATCCAACGCCCACGTTAAGTTAGATCAATTTTCTATATTGTAACAAAATTTAAGACCAAAATAGCCACGACAAAGCCTCCAAGTAATCCAATCAATCATAAACTATGTGATGCCATGCTTGATTTATAAGCATTTACTCAAGGAGCACCAATGATCAGTTTCGAATAAGCATTTTAATTAGCTGATAAACTTGATATTTCCACACTAAATCATCTTTAACTTTTAATTAGAGCTCAAAATGACATGACTCTAATACCCAAGTTAAGCTAGCTCAATTTTCCATATTGTGAAAATATTTAAGACTAAAAAAGTTGTGATAGAGCCTCCAAGTAATCCAATGTACCCCAAACTGCGTTATACCATGCATTATGCATCATATATAAGTCATTAATCAAGGACCACCAATTATCAGTTTTGAATGATCATTTTAACTGACAAATCAACTTGACATATCCGCACTTAATTGTCAGTAACTTTTGATTTACAGTTCAAATTACACGAATCCAACGCCCACGTTAAGCTAGCTCAATTTTCTATATTGTGACAAAATTTAAGATCGAAATAGCTACGATAAAGCCTCTAAGTAATCGAATTTTGTCCCAAACAGCATGATGCAATACAATATGCTTTTATACGCCTTTATTCAATGAGCACCAATGAAGAGTTTAGAATGATCTTTTCAACTATCTGATCAACTTGACATGTCCACACCAAATCGTCTTTAAATTCTGATTTAGAGATCAAAATGACATGAATCCAACACTTACGTTAAGCTAGCTCAATTTTCCATAATCTCACAACATTTGAGGCTGAAACAGTGTATCAAAAACTACGTGATATCCTGCATTATGCTTCATTTATAAACCTTTACGCAAGGAGCACCAATGATCATTTTGGAATGATCATTTTAAATAACCGATCAACCTGACATAACCGCGTGGCATCATCCGTAACTTTTGATTTAAAGCTTAAATTGACAAGAATCCAACGCCCACGTTAAGCAAGCTCAATTTTCTATATTGTGACAGAACATAAGAACGAAATACCTACAACAAAGCCTCCAAGTAATCCAATGTATCCCAAAACTCCATGATGCCATTATGCTTCATTTATAAGCCTTTACTCAAGCAAAACCAGTGATAAGTTTAGCATGATCCCTTTAACTGGCTGATCAACTTGAAATGACTGCACTAAATCGTCCGTGCTTTTGATTTAGAGTTCGGAATGACATGAATCCAACTCCCACGTTAAGCTAGCTCAATTTTCTATATTATGATAATATTTGACACTGAAAGAGTTACGACAAAGCCTCCAAGTAATGCAATCTATCCCAAACTGTGTGATGCAATGCATTATACTCCATTTATAAGCCTTTCCTCAAGAAGCAATAATGATCAATTTAGATTGATCATTTTAACTGGGTGATCCTTTTGACATGTCCGCAGTAAATCGTTCGTACGTTTTGATTTAGAGTTCAAAATGACACGAATTCAACGCTCACGTTAAGCTAGCTCAATTTTCTATATTGTTACAAAATTTAAGATCGACATAGCTATGAAAAAGTCTCCAAGTAATCTAATCTACGCCAAACTGTGTGATGTAATGCATTGTGCTTCATTTATACGCCTTTACTCAATGAGCATCAACGATCAATTTAGAATGATCATTTTAACTAGCTTATCAACTTGACATATCCACACTAAATCGTCTTTAACTTTTGATTTAGAGCTCAAAATGACATGAGTACAATGCCCACGTTAAGCTTTGAGTATCTTTGAGATTAAAAGAGCTACAACAAAGCCTCCATGTAATCCAACGTATCCTAAACTGCATGATGTCGTGCATTATGCTTCATTTATAAGCAATTAATCAACGAGCATCAATGATCAGTTTAAAATGATCATTTGAACTGGCCGATCAACTTGACATATCCGCACTAAATTGTCAGTAACTTTTGATTTAGAGTTTACAATGACACTAATCATACGCCCACGTTAAGTTAGCTCAATTTTATATATTGTGATAAAATTTAGGACTTAAATAGCTACAACAAAACTTCCAAGTAATCCAGTCAATCCCAAACTACGTGATGCCATGCATTACCCTTTATTTATAAGGCTTTACTCAAGGAGCACGAATGATCAGCTTAGAATGATCATTTTAAGCAGCTGATCAACTTGACATGTCAACACTACATCGTCTTTAACTTTTAATTAGAGCTCAAAATGACATGACTCGAACGCCCAAGTTAAGCTTGCTCAATTTTCCATATTGTGACAACATTAAAGACTGAAAGAGTTACGACAGATCCTTCAAGTAATCCAATGTATCTCAAACTGTGTGATGCCATACATTATGCTTTATATATAAGCAATTAATCAAGGAACACCAATGATCAATTTAGAATGATCAATTTTAACTGACATAACGTTTGATTTAGAGTTCAAAATTACACGAATCCAACACCCACGTTAAGATAGCTCAATTTTCTATATCGTGATAAAATTTAACACCACAATAGCTACGACAAAGCAACCAATTAAACCAATCTTTCCAAAACTGCGCGATGTCATACATTATGCTTCATTTATAAGCCTTTACTCAAGGAGCACCAATGATCATTTTACAATGATCATTTTAACTAGCTGATTAACTTGACATGTCCACAGTAAATCTTGTTCAACTTCTGATTTAGAGCTCAAAATGACATGAGTCCAATGCCCATGTTAAGCTAGCTCAAGTTTACTTATTGTGACAACATTTGAGACTTAAAGAGCTACAAAAAACATTCAAGTAATCCAATGTATTCCAAACTGCGTGATGCCATGTATTATACTTCATTTATAAGCCTTTACTCAAGGAGCACTAGTGTTCAGTTTAGAATTATAATTTTAACTGGTCAATCAACTTGACATGTCTGCACTAAATCATTTGTAACTTTTGATTTATAGTTCAGAATGACACGTATCCAACGCCTACGTAAAGCTAGCTCAATTTAAGACAAAATTTATTGTGACAAAATTTAAGACAAAAATAGCTAAGACAAAACCTCTAAGTAATCCAATATATCCTGAACTGTGTGATGCCATGAATTATGTTTCATTTATAAGCTTTTGCTCAAGGAGCACCAATGATCAGCTTAGAATGGTAATTTTAACTAGCTGATCAACTTGACATGTCCGCACTTCAATGTATTTCAATTGGACATGTCCAAACGGAGATTACAATGTATTTAAAGATTCAGATGAGGAGATTGGCGAATTTGACGGCGAAAATTCAGCTACTTCAGAATGTTCATCAGATTCATATCAAATATGTGATTATAATGTTTTAGTTTTTACGATACTTTAATTTTAAGTGTCAAATAATATTTTCTAAAAATATTCATATTGCTCGTAACGATGGATTTCCGACAGAACTACAAAACCCGTCGCAATACCTTTGGAAACTATAGTCGGATTCTCGACGACATAGGGTATTGATACTTTACATCGTGTCGAAGAAGTTTATCCGACGGATTGCTGATGGGATTTGAAAACCCGTCGGAATTCCGTCAGAAATTTCAAATGTAAAGTTTAATAGATTTAAAATTTTAAAACATACATGGGAATATGCCGACGGATTACCGATCACTCCACTAGATCGGACAGAAATCCATCGGAAATAACCTTTACCACGTGGACTGGCAATTCGGCGAGCATGCCGAACATTCAGTTTCCGTCGGAAATACGTTGGTAATTTCCAATGGAATACCAAAAAACGTAAACTTATACGCAGGAAAGTTAATTTAACAGGCAGGTTTTTGCGAAAATATGTATTATTTATTAGATGGATTTCTGACGGATTTTACCGTCGGAAATATCGAATATAACCTACGACCCCACGACTTCTCTTTCAGTCTTCTCTACTCTTCCAATCGGAAATCGACCTCTTCCTCTCCCGTTCGGAAATCCGCCTCTCCCTTTCGGTAATCCTCCTCTCCCTCCCGCCGGTTACGTCGCCGGAAGTCTTCTCTCGGTCTGTGTAAGTGTAAACACCGCAAATGTAAGTTTTGCCCTCACAATATCAGTTTTTCAGATTGGAACATCTTCATAAAACCTTCACAATGTTCTTTCTCTCAATCTCGATATTTATTCTCTGAGATTTTGGCGTTTTAAATTTGGAGCCGTTCTTAATTTGGGTTAGAGAGAGAGAGTTATATAGATCTCCCTTCCTTCTGTACCCTCAATCAGAAAAGTTTAGATTTAGATAGGCTTAAGGTTGTGGTCGTAGTGACTTTCCTTTGTTGCTTTGATCCTGTAGTGTTCCTCAAAGCATCTTGATCCTGGAAACCCATTAAGGATCGTTCATTTAGTTTGAATCTAAAGCCTAAATGAGATTACTCTTTTGAGCTCTTTCACAGAGACCTATAATATGTAGGCTGAAGTCAGACCGAGTAATTTAAAGTGACTCGTTGTTTCTTTTAGTCGATGACTCGATAAGAATGATGGGATGATATCATCTGATCGTTTTAAGAACTCGTTTTTGTTACTTAGTTTAGTTGTTAAAAATTCTGTCTTGCTATAGATCGAAAATGATGATTAGCATTCAGGGATTAAAAATTAATATAATAATAAAATTATTGTAAAATAAAATTATAAAAAAATAATTTTAATAGTGTAAAATATTTCTTTACAATAAATTTAAATATAGCATATGTAAAATAAATCTAGTCTTATTGTAAAAATATTTAAAATTTAAATTATTTATGTAACATATAAGTTATTTTATAAGTTAGTTATGAATATTATTTTATGTGGATATTCATGAAATATGCTTAACATTATGCTGGAGATCCTCGGATAGTTTGAAACTATTTTCTTACAAAACAATTTTTTATTAACAAATTTACATTTTAATTAATCATTAACATCAAGTGTAGTTGTCGTATTCCTGTAATAATAATATTTTTAAGATCGTATCAACAGTAACGACGTGGTGAGTCGTCTACTCTGATTTTTATATCAGATCAAGTTTCTAGAAATGATTCTTTTTTACCAATGTCAATTGAATAATTAGTTCAGCAACCTGGTGGTGAACTTCTTACTTTTCTTTATCTGAAGCGTATAGAAAATTCGACATGCTATATTAAATTTTCTATAATTAGATTTAAAATTATTATTTCAACGTTATTTCAATAAAAAATTGTATGTTTGGTATTTCAAACAACGGAATAAGTAAATCTATATTAAAGATGACTCATTCTCTTTTGTACAAATTGTATACAAAATTTAGAGATATTCCGTACGAAAAATATCATATTTGGTTCAGCACGTTTGTGGTACGTTAATTTATTTTTAAATATGTAATTGTTTAAAATATTTTTTAGTAATATATAAGTAAATTTTGCAACAATAATTTACATGGGATCCCATGAACACAAAATTAGTGGAGGAAGCCTTTCAAAAAGAGGATGCAATACAATTTTCCCGCCAAATAAACGAGTGGAAACAAAAGTAGAAAAGGAGAAAAGACAAACCAAGAGGGTTGAATGAGTTGGTTTGGAACGACTTTATTCGTTATTGGGAATATTCTAGCGCTGAGGCCATCTCGAGGACTAATTCGGGAAACTGGAAGAGCGATCGAGGAGACAAAGGCATTTACATTCACAATGTTGGATCGACTAGTTTTCTGAGCCTATCCAACCAATTATTATATTAATTTTATTTATTATTATTTGAAATTTGTTAAAATATTAATTTAGTATTTTTTTACTTTTAGGCACAAGAATTTAGAGCGACTCCAAATCACTTGCAACTTCTCGAGGCCGTCCACACGAACAAAAATACTGGTCGCATCCAAGATTGCCTCGTTAGTGAGATCATCGAAAAAGTGACAAAGAAAAAAGTGATATTTTGTTTCAGGAGTCTCAAGTTGGTTCTTCATCTTCGATCACCGAATTGCCTCATTCTGAGATTAACCATCTGGTTCTTGATGTAAGTTTGATTTTTCTTTTTATTTATTTTTATATTTAATATTTTAATATTTTTTAATAATATTTTTTGTTTTTTCAGGAACTACCATTTTTTAACGACAGTCATCCAAGACTTAGGAGACTTGTAGATACTGGTGGTGCAACATCTGCGGCTGGAAATGAGAAGAATGCATAACTCAAAGAAAAAATGGTGGCTATGGAGATACAGATGACGAAACGTAAATATATTGTAGATATTATGAAACCAAAATTTCCAGATAAAATTTTTTCTCCACCTTCTCCTCCTCCTCCTCCAATGTAATTTGTAGATTTAAAAAAATTAAACTTTATATATTATTATATTATAATTAAAAATATTATTTTTATATAATTGTTTTAGTATATTTATTAAATATTTAAAAAATATTAATCAAATTTAATATTTGAAACATTTATTTTCAAAATAAATATATTTTTTAAAAAATATTTAATGAATAATTTTAAAAAATAATTATTCAATTTTTTGTAATTGTTTAGTTATTTCCGACGGATGTAGTCGTCGGAAATAACCGATGGATTTCTATCCGCCGGGAAGCTTATTTTATCGCGATGTCTTCGGTTCACTCCCGATGGGTGGAAACCGTCGGGATATACCATCGGTTGTGATTTCTGACGGCAATTGTCATCGAAAGACCTCGACGGCCCGACTGACTAAATCCATCGCAAATACGTCGGTAATTTCCGATGGACAGGAGCATCGAATAGCCGTCGGAATTTTCTGACGGAATCCTTTATCGTAAACCCATTGGTACTTGGCGACCGATAGACGCCATCGAATATCCGTCGGCAATATTCGACGGCTACACTTATTGAAAACCTGCCGGTAATTGCCGACGGAAGTAACCCATCGAATATCCCGACATTTCCCGATAGAAATTGGTTTCCGAAAAAATAGTCCCAAAGGATGACGTTGGTCGGAAAGTTGACAGGAATTGCTTTTTCCGATGGATTGACGACGAAATTCATTGTCGGGAATTCAATTTTTTCTTGTGGTGAGAGCTAAAAATGACATGAGTCCAACGCCTACTTTAAGCTAGCTCAAGTTCCATATTGTGACAATATTTGAGACAGAAAAGAGGTACGAAAAAGCCTCAAAGTAATCCAATGTATCCCAAACTGTGTGATGTCATATATTATGCTTAATTTATATGCTTTACTCAAGGGGCAACAATGATCAGTTTAGAATTATCATTTTAACTTGCCAATCAAGTTCACATGTCCACACTAAATCGTTCGTAACTTTCGATTTAGAGTTCATAATCACACGAATCCAATACCCATGTTAATCTAGCTCAATTTTCTATATTATGACAAAAATTTAACATCGAAATAGCTACTACAAAGCTTACAAGTAATCTAATCTATCCATAACAACGTCGTGCCATGCATTATGCTTCATATATAAGCCTTTACTCAAGGAGCACCGATGATCAGTTTAGAATAATCATTTTAATTAACCGATCAACTTGACGTGTCAGCTTTAAATCGTCCATATCTTTTTATTTAGAATTCAAAATTATACGAATCCAACGCTCATGATAAGCTAGCTCAATTTTCTATATTGTGAAGAAATTTAAGACCAAAATAGCTACGACAAAGCAACCAAGTAATCCCATCTGCATTATTCTTTATTTATAAACCTTTACTCAAGGAGCACCAATGATTAAGTTAGAATGATCATTTTAACTAGCTGATCAACTTGACATGTCCGCACTAAATCGAGTTTAAATTTTGATTTAGAGTCCAGAATGAAACAAATCCAATGCCCACGTTAAGCTAGCTAAATTTTCTATATTGTGATAACATTTTAGACTAAAAGAGCTAGACAAAGCCTCCAAGTATTCCAATGTATCCCAAACTAGGTGATGCCATGCATTAGCCTTCATTTATAAGCCTTTACCCAAAGGGGATCAGTGATTAGTTTAGTTTGATCATTTTAACTAGCTGATCAATTTGACATATCCACAATAAATCGTCTTTAACTTTTGATTTATAGCTCAAAATGACATGAGTCCAACACCCACGTGAAGCTAGCTCAATTTTTCAGAGAACATTTGAGATTGAAATAGTTACGAAAAATCCTCCAAGTAATCCAATGTATCCAAACTGCGTGATGCCATACATTATCCTTCACTTATAAGCCTTTACTGAAGGAGCACTAACGATCAGATTAGAATGATCATTTTAACTGGCTGATAAACTTGACTTGTCCACACTAAATTGTGCGTGACTTTTGATTTAGAGTTCAAAATGAAAAGAATCTAACGACCACGTTAAGCTAGTTCAATTTTCTATAGTATGACAAAATTTAACACCAAAATAGCAACGAAAAAACCTCCAACTAATCCAATCTATCCCAAGCTGCGTTATGTCATGCATTATGCTTTATTTATAAGCCTTTATTTTAGGAGCACCAAAGGTCAGTTTAGTTTCATCACTTTAACTAGCTGATCAACTTCATATGTCCACACTAAATTGTCTTTAACTTTTGATTTAGAGCTCAAAATTACATCAGTCCAACGCCCATGTTAAGCTAGCTCAATTTTCCATATTGTGACAACATTTGATACTGAAAGAGCTACGACAAACCTCCAAATAATCCAATGTATACCAAACTGGGTGATGCCATGTATTAGACTTCATTTATAAGCCTTTACCCAAAGAGGACCAGTGATTAGTTTAGTTTGATTATTTTAACTAGCTGATCAACTTGACATATCCACACTAAATCGTCATTAACTTTTGATTTCGAGCTCAAAATGACATGAGTACAATGCCCACATGAAGCTAGCTCAATTTTCCATATTGTAACAATATTTGAAACTGAAATAGTTACGAAAAATCCACCAAGTAATCCAATGTGTCCAACTACATGATGTCATGCATTATCCTTCACTTATGAGCACTAATGATCAGATTAGAATGATCATTTTAAGTAGCCGATAAACTTGACATGTCCGCACCAAATCGTGCGTAACTTTTGATTTAGAGTTCAGAATGAAACGAATCCAACGACGACGTTAAGCTAACTCAATTTTCTATAGTGTGACAAAATTTAACACCAAAATAGCAACCAAAAAGCCTCCAAGTAATCCAATATATCCCAAGCTGCGTGATGTCATGCATTATGCTTAATTTATAAGTCTTTATTTCAGTAGCACCAATGATCAGTTTAGTTGGATCACTTTAACTATCTGATCAACTTCATATGTCCACACTAAATTGTCTTTAACTTTTGATTTAGAGCTTAAAATGAAATGAGTCCAACGCCCATGTTAAGCTAGCTCAATTTTCCATATTGTGACAACATATGAGACCGAAAGAGCTACTACAAAGCCTACAAGTAAACCAATGTCTCCTAAACTGCGTGATGCCATGCATTATGTTTCATTTGTAAGCCACTGAGAAACTTAATGTATCTCAAACTGCGTGATGTCATGCATTATGCTTCATTTATAAGCCTTTGTTCAAGGAGCACCAATGATCAGTTTACAATGATCATTTTAACTAGCTGATCAACTTGATATGTCTGCGCTAAATCGTCTTTAACTTTTGATTTAGATTTCAAAATGAAATGAGTCCAATGCCCACATGTAGCTAACTCAATTTTCTATATTGTGATAACATTTGAGACTGAAAGAGCTACTACAAAACCTCCAAGTAAACCAATGTATCCCGAACTCCGTGATGCCATTCATTATGCTTCATTTCTAAGCCTTTACTCAAAGAGCAGTAATGATCAGTTTAGAATGATCGTTTTAACTGCCGATCAACTTGTCATGACCGCATTAAATCATCCGTAATTTTTGATTTAGAGTTTAGAATGATATGAATCCAAAGCCTACGTTAAGCTAGCTTAATTTTCTATATTTTGACAACATTTGAGAATAAAAGAGCTACGAAAAAGGCTCCAAGTAATCCTACGTATCCCAAACTGCGTGATAACATGCATTATGCTTCGTTTATAAGCCTTTACTTAAGGTAAACCAAGGATCAGTTTAGAATTATCATTTTAAATTTCTGATCAACTTGGCATGTCCGCACTAAATCGTATGTAATTTTTGATTTAGAGTTCAAAATGACACGAATCCAACGCCTACGTTAAGCTAGTTCAATTTTCTATATGGTGACAACATTTGAGAATGAAAGATCTCCAACAAAGCCTCCAAGTAATCCAATGTATCCCAAACTGCGTGATCCCATGCATTATGCTTCATTTATAAGCCTTTACTCAAGGAGCACTAATGATCAGTTTAAAGTGGTCGTTTTAACTGGATGATCAACTTGTCATTTCCGCACTAAATCATCCATAACTTTTGATTTAGAGTTCAGAATGACACGAATCCAACGCCCATGTTAAGCTAACTAATTTTCTATATTGTGACTACATTTGAGCCTGAAAGACTTAGAACAAAGCCTCCAAGTAATCCAATATATCCCAAATGCATGATGGCATGCATTATGCTTTATTTATAAGCCTTTGCTCAAGGAGCACGAATGATCAATTTAGAATCATCATTTTAACTAGCCTATCACTTGACATGTCCGCACTAAATCATCTGCAACATTTGATTTAGAGCTCAAAATGACACGAATCCAAGGCCCACATTAAGCTTGCTCCATTTTGTATAGTGTGACAAAATTTAAGACCAAAAATAGCTAAGATAAAGCCTCCAAGAATCCAATCTATCCCAAACTGCATGATGTCATGCATTATGTTTCATTTATAAGCCTTTACTCAATGAGCACCAATAATCAGTTTAGAATGATGATTTTAACTAGATGATCAACATTGACATGTTTGCACTAAATCATCTTTAACTTTTGATTTAGAGCTCAAAATGACATGAGTCCAACGCCCATGTTAATCTAGCTCAGTTTTCCATATTGTGAGAAAATTTAAGACTGAAAGAGCTACTACAAAGTCTCCAAGTAAACCAATGTCTCCCAACTGCATGATGCCATGCATTATGCTTTATTTATAAGCCTTTACTCAAGGAGCAACAATGATGAGTTTAGAATGATGATTTTAACTGGTCTATCAACTTGTCAGATCCACACTAAATTGTCCATAATTTTAATTTAGAGCTTAGAATGACACAGATCCAATGCCCACGTTAAGATAACTCAATTTTCTATATTGTGACAACATTTGAGACTGAAGGAGCTACGACAAGGCCTCCAAGTAATCCAATGTATCCTAAACTACATGATGCCATGCATTATGCTTCATTTTTAAGCCTTTACTCAAGGAGAACAATTGATCAGTTTAGAATGATCATTTTAACTAGCTCATCAACTTGACACGTATGCACTAAATCATCTGTAAGGTTTCATTTAGAGCTCAAAATGACATGAGTCCAACGCCCATGTTAAGCTTGCTCAATTTTCCATATTATGATAAAATTTGAGACTGAAAGAGCTACTAAAAAGCCTCCAAGTAAACCAATGTATCCCAAACTGGGTAATGGCTTGCATTATGCTTCATTTATAAGCCATTACTCAAGGAGCACCAATTTTCAGTTCAGAATGATCATTTTAGCTGGCCGATCAACTTGTCATGTCCGCACTAAATCATCCGTAATTTTTGATTTAGAGTTAAGAATAACATGAGTCCAACGCCCACGTGAAGCTATCTCAATTTTCCATATTGTTACAACATTTGACACTGAAATAGCTACGAAAAATAATTCACATAATCCAGTGTATCCGAACTGCGTTATGCCATACATTATTCTTCATTTCTAAGCCTTTAATCAATGAACACTAGTGATAAGTTTAAAATAATCATTTTAACTGGACGATCAATTGACATGTCCACACTAAATCATCCGTAACTTTTGATTTAGAGTTCAAAATGACACGAATCCCACGCCCACGTTAAGCTAGCTTGAGTTTCTATATTGTGACAATATTTGAGACTGAAAGAGCTACGACAAAGCCTCCAAGTAATCCAATGTATCCCAAACTGCGTGATGCCATGCATTATGCTTCATTTATAAGCCTTTACTCAAGGAGCACTAATGATCTGTTTAGAATAATCATTTCAACTAGCTGATCAACTTGACATGTCCGAAGTAAATCGTCGTAAACTTTTAATTTACAGCTCAAAATGTCATGAGTCCAACCCCAATGTTAAGCTAGCTAAATTTTCCATATTGCGACAACATTCGAGACTGAAGAGCTACAACAAAGCCTCCAAGTAAACCAATGTATCGCAAACTGCATGATGCCATGCATTATGCTTCATTTATAAGCTTTTACTAAATGAGCACCAATGATCAGCTTGTAATGATCATTTTAACTAGCCGATCAACTTGTAATGTTTGCACTAAATCGTGCGTAACCTTTGATTTAGAGTTCACAATGACATGAATCCAACACCCACGTTAAGCTATCTCAATTTTCTATATTGTGAAAAATTTTAAAGCCGAAATAGCTTTAGAAAAGCCTCTATGTAATCCAATCTTTCCAAAATAGCATGCTGCCATGCATTATGCCTCATTTATAAGCCTTTACCCAAAGAGGACTAGTGATTAGTTTAGTTTGATAATTTTAACTAGCTGATCAATTTGACATATCCGCAATAAATCGTCTTTAACGTTTTATTTAAAGCTCAAACTGACATGAGTCCAACGCCCACATGAAGCTAACTCAATTTTCTATATTGTGACAACATTTGAGAGAGAAAGGGCTAGGACAAGGCCTCCAAGTAATAGAATGTATCCCAAACTGCATGATGCCACATAATGCTTCATTTATAAGCCTTTACACAAGGAGCAGCAATAATGAATTTAGAATGATCATTTTAACCAGATGATAAATGACACGAATCCAACGCCCACATTAAGCTAGCTCAATTTTCTATATTTCGACAATATTGGAGAATGAAAGAGCTACGACAAAGCCTCAAAGTAATCCAATGCATCCCAAACTACGTAATGCCATGCATTATACTTCATTTATAAGCCTTTACTCAAGGAGCACCAATGATCTGTTTAGAATGATCATTTCAATTGGCCGATCAACTTGAGATGTCCGCTCTAAATTGTCCGTAACTCTTTGATTTAAAGTTCAAAAAGACATGAATCCAATGCCTATGTTAAGCTAGCTCAATTTTCTATGTTTTGACAAAATTTAAGACGGAAATAGCTACGACAAAGCCTTCAAGTAATCCAATCTATCCCCATGTGCGTGATCCCTTGCAATATATGCTCCATTTGTATACCTTTGCTTAATGAGCACCAATGATCAGTTTAGAATAATCATTTTAACTAGCTTATCAACTTGACATGTCCACACTAAATCGTTTGTAACTTTTTATTTAGGGTTCGGAATGACACGAATCCAAAGCCCATGTTAAGTTAGCTCAGTTTTCTAGATTGTGATTAAATTTAAGACTGAAAGAGCTACGACAAAGCCTCCAAGTAATTCAATGTATCTTAAACTGTGTGATGCCAAACATTATGCTTCATTCATAAGCCTTTGCTCAATGAACACCAAAGATCAGTTTAGAATGATCAATTTAGCTAGCTGGTAACTTGACATGTCCGCACTGAATCTTATGTAACTTTTGATTTAGATTTCAGAATAACACGAATTCAGTGCCCACGTTAAGCTAGCTCAATTTTCTATATTGTGATAAGAAATAGCTATGAAAAAGCCTCTAAGTAATCCAATGTAACCAAACTTCATGATGCCATGCATTATGCTTCATCTGTAAACCTTTCCTCAAGGAGCACCAATGATCAGTTTAGAATGATCATTTTAATACCTAATTAACTTGACATGTTTGGACTAAATCGTCATTAACATTTGAGTTAAAGTTCAGAATGACATGAATCCAACACCCAGGTTAATCTAGCTCAGTTTTTTGTATTGTGATTAAATATAAGACTAAAAGAGCTACGACAAAGCCTCCAAGTAATCCAATATATCCGAAACTGCGTGATGCCATACATCATACTTCATTTATAAACCTTTGCTCAATGAGCAGCAATGATCAGTTTAGAATGATCAATTTAACTATCCGATAAACTTGATATGCCTGCAGTAAATCTTCCATAACTTTTGAATGAGAGTTCAAAATGACACGAATATACGCCCACATTAAGCTAACTCAATTTTCTATATTGTTACAAAATTTAATACAGAAATAGCTACGACAAAGCCTTCAAGTAATCCAATCTATCCCAAACTGGGTGATGCCTTGCATTATGCTTCATTAGTAAACCTTTGCTTAATGAGCACCAATAATCAGTTTAGAATGATCATTTTAACTATCTGATCAACTTGAAATGTCCGAACTAAATTGTCCGTAACTTTTGATTTAGAGTTCAGAATGACACTAATCCAGCACCCACGTTCAGCTAGCTAAGTTTTCTATATTGTGATTAAATTTATGATTGAAAGAGATATGACAACGCCTCCAACTAATCCAATGTATCCTAAACTGCATGATGCCATGCATTATGCTTGATTTGTAAGCCTTTATTTAAGGAGCACCAATGATCATTTTAGAATGATCATTTAACTGGCCGATAAACTTGACATGTCCGCACTAAATCGTCTGTAACTTTTGATTTTGGAGTTCAAAATGACATGAATCCAATGCCCACGTTAAGGTAACTCAATTTTTTATATTTTGACAAAATTTAAGACCAAAATAGCTATGACAAAGCCTCCAAGTAATCCAATCTATCCCAAAGTGCGTGATCCCTTGCATTTTATGGTCCATTTGTAAACCTTTGCTTAATGAGCCCCAATGATCAGTTTAGAATGAACATTATAACTAGCTGATCAACTTGACATGTCCGCACTAAATCATCTTTAACATTTGATTTAGAGTTCAGAATGACCTGAATCCAACGTCCATGTTAAGCTAGCTCTGTTTTTTATATTGTGATTAAATATAAGACTAAAGAGCTACGACGAAGCCTCAAAGTGATATAAAGTTTCCCAAACTGCGTGATGTCATGCATTATATGCTCCATTTGTAAACCTTTGCTTAATGAGCACCAGTGATCAGTTTAGAATGATCAACTTGATATGTTCGCACTAACTCATCCGTCACTTTTGATTTATAGTTCAGAATGACATGAATACAATGCCCATGTTAAGCTAGCTCATTTTTCTATATTGTGACAAAATTTAAGACCGAAATAGCTACAACAAAGTCTTCAAGTAATCCAATCTATCCCAAAGTGCGTGATGCCTTGCATTATATGTTTCACTTGTAAACCTTTGCTTAATGAGCACCAATGATGAGTTTAGAATGATCATTTTAACTACCTTATAAACATGACAAGTCCACACTAAATCTTCTGTAACTTTTAATTTAGTACTCAGAATGACAAGAATCCAACGCCCATGTTAACTTAGCTTAGTTTTCTAGATTGTCATTTAATTTAAGACTGAAAGAACTATGACAAAGCCTCCAAGTAATCCAATGTATCCTAAACTGCGTGATGCCATGCATTATGCTTTATTTATAAGCCTTTGCTCAATGAGCACTAAAAATCAGTTTAGAATGATCAATTTAGCTAGCGGATAAACTTGACATGTTCGCACTGAATCTTATGTAACTTTTGATTTAGAGTTTAGAATAACACGAATCCAATGCCCACGTTAAGCTAGCTCAATTTTCTATATTGTGACAATAAATAGCTACGACAAAGCCTCTAAGTAATCCAATATATCCAAACTGCGTGATGCCATGCATTATGCTTCATTTGTAAACCTTTGCTCAATGAGCACCAATGGTCAGTTTATAATGATCATTTTAATACCTAATCAACTTGACATGTATGGAATAAATCGTCTTTAACATTTGAGTTAGAGTTCAGAATGACATGAATCTAACACCCAGGTTAAGCTTGCTCAGTTTTCTATATTGTGATTAAATATAAGATTAAAAGAGCTACGACAAAACCTCCAAGTAATCCAATGTATCCCATACTGCATGATGAAATGCATTATGTTTCATTTATAAACCTTTGCTCAATGAACAACAATGATCAGTTTAGAATAATCAATTTAACTAGCCGATAAATTTGACATGTCTGCAGTAATAAGAGTCCGAAATGACACGAATCCAACGCCCACGTTAAGCTAGCTCAATTTTCTATATATTTACAAAATTTAAGATGGAAATAACTATGACAAAGCCTTCAAGTAATCCAATCTATCTTAAAGTGGGTGATGCCTTGCATTATGCATCATTTGTAAACCTTTGCTTAATGAGCAACAATGATCATTTTAACTAGCTAATCAACTTGACATATCCGCACTAAATTGTCCGTAACTTTTGATTTAGAGTTCAGAATGATACGACTCTAACGCCCACGTTAAGCTAGCTAAGTTTTCTATATTGTGAATAAATTTATGACTGAAAGAGCTACGACAAAGCCTCTAAGTAATCCAATTTAACCCAAAATGGGTTATGCCATGCATTATGCTTCATTTGTAAGCCTTTACTTATGGGGCACCAATTATCAGTTTAGAATGATCAATTTAACTAGCCGATAAACTTGACATGTCCGACTAAATTGTCTGTAACTTTTCATTTAGAGTTCAGAATGACATGAATCCAATACACAGGTTAAGCTACCTCAATTTTCTATATTGTGACAAAATTTAAAACTAAAATTTACGACAAAGCCTCAAAAAAATCCAATCTATCCCAAACTGAGTGATGCCATGCATTATACATCCTTTGTAAACCTTTGTTCAACGAAAACCAATAATATGTTTAGAATGATCACTTTAACTAGCTGATCAACTTGAAATGTCCGAACTAAATCGTCTTTAAAATTTGATTTAGAGCTCAAAATTATATTAATCCAACGACCACATTAATCTAGCTCAATTTTCAATATTGTGACAATATTTGAGCCTGATAGAGTTTGGACAAAAGCTCCAAATAATCCCATGTATCCCATACTATGTGATGCCATGCATTATGTTCATTTACAAGCCTTTACTCAAGGAGCACCAATAATCAGTTTACAAAGATTTTTAACTAGCCGATCAAATGTTCTGTAACTTTTGATTTAGAGTTCAGAATGACACGAATAGAATGCCCACGTTAATCTAGCTCAATATTCTATATGGTGACAAAATTTTAAGACCAAAATAGCTACGACAAAGTCTCTAAGTAATCCAAAATATCCCAAACTTTGTGATGGTATGCATTATGCTTCATTTGTAAAAATTTTGCTAAATGAGCACCAATGATTGTTTAGAACGATCATTTTAACTAGCTGATCAACTTGACATCTCCGCACTAAATCATTCGTAACATTTGATTTAGAGTTCAAAATGACATGAATCCAACGCTCACGTTAATCTAGCACAATTTTCAATATTGTTACAACATTTGAGACTGAAAGAGATACGAGAAAGCCTCTTTGTAATCCAATGTATCCCAAACTGCGTAATGCCAGGCATTATGCTTCATTTATTAGCCTTTACTAAAGGAGCACAAAGGATCAGTATAGAATTATCATTTTAACTGGACGAACAACTTGACATCTTTACACTAAATTTTCTGTAACTTTTGATATAGAATTCAGAATGACACTAATCCAATGCCCACGTTAAGCTAGATCAGTTTCCTATATTGTGATAAAATTTAAAACCAAAATAGCTACGACAAAGCCTCCAAGGACTCCAGTCTATACCAAACTGCATGATGCCATTCATTATACTTCATTCGTAAACCTTTGCTCAATGAGCACCAATGATCAGTTTAGAATGATCATGACATGTCAGCACTAAATCGTCCGTAACATTTGATTTGGACCTCAAAATGACATGAATCGAACGCCCAAGTTAATCTACCTCCATTTTTAATATTGTGACAACATTTGAGACTGAAAGAACTACGACAAAGCCTCCAAGTAATCCAATCTATGCCAAACTACGAGATGCTATGCATTATGATTCATTTATAAAATTTTGCTCAATGATCACCAATTCACTTTAGAATGATCATTTTAACTAGCTGATCAATTTGACATGTCTGCACTAAATTGTCTTCAACATTTGATTTAGAGCTCTAAATGACATGAATCCAACGCCCATGTTAATCTACCTCAAGTTTCAATACTGTGACAACATTTGAGACTCAAAAAGCTATGACAAAGCCGCCAAGTAATCCAATGTATCCCAAACTGTGTGATGCCATGAATTATTTTTTATTTATAAGCTTTTACTCAGGGAGCAACAATGATCAGTTAAGAAATATCATTTTCACTAGCCGATCAACGTGATATTTCCACATTAAATCTTCCGTAACTTTTGATTTAGATTTAGAATGACATGAATCCAAAGCCAACATTAAACTAGCTCATATTCTATATTGTGACAAAATTATAAGACCAAAATTGCTACGAAAAAGCCCCAAAGTAATTCAATCTATCCCAAACTGAATGAAACCATGCATTATGCTTCATTTGTAAACCTTTGCTCAATGAGCACAAATGATCAGTTTAGAATGATCATTTTAACTAGCTGACTAACATGACTTGTAAGCACTAAATCATCCATAACATTTGTGTTAGAGCTTAAAATGACATGAATCCAACACCCTCGTTAATCTAGCTCAAGTTTCAATATTGTTACAACATTAAAGACTGAAAGAGTTGTGTGATGCCATGCATTATGCTTCATTTATAAGTTTTTACTCAAGAAGCACCAATGATCAGTTTAGAAAGATCATTGTAACTGGCCAATCAACTTGACATGTCCACACTAAATCATTTAACATTTGATATAAAGTTTAAAATGTCAATAATCCAACGGCCACGTTAATGTAGCTCAAATTTCAATATTTTGACAACATTTGACATGTCCGCACTAAATCGTCCGTAACATTTGATTTAGAGTTCAAACTGACACAAATCCAGCTCCCACTGTAAGCTAGCTCAATATTCTATATTGTGACAAAATTAAAGACCGAAGTAGCTTGGACAAAGCCTCCACGTAATCCAATATATCCCTAACTGCATGATGCCATGCATTATGATTCAATTATAAACCTTTGCTCAATGCACCAATAATCAATTTAAAATGATAATTTTAACTAGCCGATGATCTTTACATGTCCGCACTAAATCGTTCTTAACATTTGATTTGGAGCTGCAAATGACATGAATCCAACGCCCACGTTAATTTACATCAATTTTCAATATTGTTACAATATTTGAGACTTAAAGAGTTACGACAAAGCCTCCAAGTAATCCAATCTTTTCCAAACTGCGTGATGCCATGCATTGTGCTTCATTTATAATCCTTTACTTAAGGAGCACCAATGATCAGCTTAGAATTTTCATTTTCATTGGCCGATGACCGTGATATGTCCGCACAAAATCTTCCATAACTTTTGATTTAGAGTTTAGAATGACACAAATCCAACGCTCACGTTAAGATAGCTCAATATTCTATATTATAACCAAATTTAAGACCGAAATAGCTACAACAAATCTTCAAAGTAATCCAATCTATCCCAAATACGTGATGACATGCATTATGCTTCATTTGTAAACCTTTGTTCAATGAGCACAAATGATGAGTTTATAATGATCATTTTAACTTGCTAATCAACTTGATATGTCTGACTAAATCGTTCTTAACATCTGATTTAGAGTTCAAATTGACATGAATCCAATGCCCAGGGTAATCTACCTCAATTTTTAATATTGTGATAACATTTGATACTCAAAGAGCTACGACAAAGCCTCCAAGTAATCCAATGTATCCCAAACTGCGTGATGTCATGCATTATGCTTCACTTACAAGCCTTTACTCAAGGAGCACCAATGATCAGTTTACAATGATCATTTTAACTGACCGGTCAATTTGACATGTCCGCAATAAATCTTTTGTAACTTTTGATTTAGAGTTCAAAATGATACAAATCCAACACCCGCGTTAAGCTAGCTCAATATTCTATTTTGTGACAAAATTTATGACCGAAATAGCTACGACAAAGCCTGCAATTAATCCGAACTAATGCAAATTGCGTGATGCCATGCATTATGCTTCATTTGTAAACCTTTGCTCAATGAGCATCAATGATACGTTTAGAATTATTATTTTTACTAGCTGATCAATTTGACATGGCCGCACTAAATCATCCATAAGATTTGATTTAGAGCTCAAACTAACATGAATTCGATGCCCACATTAATCTAGCTTAATTTTCAATATTGTGACAACATTTGAGACTGAAAGAGCTACGACAAAGCCTCCAAGTAATCCAACCTATCCCAAACTGCGTTATGCCATACATTATGCTCTATTTGTAAACCTTTGCTCAAGGAGCACCAGTGCTCAGTTTAGAATGATCAATTTAACTAGATGTTAAACTTGACATGCCCGCACTAAATCGTCTACAACTTTTGATTTATATCTCAAAATGGCATGAATCGAATGCCAAGGTTAACGTAGATCAATTTTCACTATTGTGACAACATTTGAGACTAAAAGAGGTACGACAAAACATACAAGTAATCCAATCTATCCCAAACTGTGTGATGCCATGCGCTATACTTTATTTGTAAACCTTTGCACAATGAGCCCCAGTGATCAGTTTAGAATGATAGGTTTTACTAGCCGATAAACTTGACATGCCCGCACTAAATCGTCTTTAAGTTTCGATTTAGAGCTCAAAATGACATGAGTCCAACACCCACGTGAAGCTAGTGCAATTTTCCATATTGTGAAAATATAAGACCGCAATAGCTACGACAAAGCCTCCAAGTAATCCAATCTATCCCAAACTGCATGATGCCATGCATTATGCTTCATTTTTAAACCTTTGCTCAATGAGAACCAATGATGAGTTTTGAATGATCTTTTTAACTAGCCGATCAAATTGACATCTTTGTATTAAATCGTCCGTAACATTTTATTTATAGCTAAAAATGACATGAATCCAACCCCCACGTTATTCTAGTTCAATTTTCAATATTCTGACAACATTTGAGACTGAAAGAGGTACGACAAAGCCTCCAAGTAATCCAATCTATCACAAAATGGGTAATACCATGGAGTATGCTTCATTTGTAAAATATTGATCAAGGAGCACCAATGATAAGATTAGAATGATCAATTTTAACTAGCTGATCAACTTGACATGTATGCACTACATCGTTTTTAACATTTGATTTAGAGCTCAAAATGACATGAATCCAACCACGTTAGTCTATCTAAATTTTTAATATTGTGAAAACATTTGAGACTGAAAGAGCTACAACAAAGCCTCCAAGTAGTCCAATGTATGCCACACTGCGTGATGCCATGCATTATGCTTCATTTATAAGCTTTTACTCAAGGAGCACCAATGATCATTTTAACTGGCCAATCAACTTGACATGACCGCAATAAATCGTCCGTAACTTTTGATTTAGAGTTCAGAATGACATGAATGCAACACCCACGTTAAGCTTTCTTAGTTTTCTATATTGTGATTAAATTTAAGACCGCAATAGCTACAACAAAGCCTTCAAGTAATCCAATCTATCCAAAACTGTGTGATGACATGCATTATGGTTCATTTGTAAACCTTTGTTCAATGAGCACTAACAATCAGTTTAGAATGATCATTTCAACTAGCCGGTAAACTTGACATGTCCGGAATAAATCTTCCGTAACTTTTGATTTAGAGTTTAGAATGATACGAACCTAATGCCCACGTTAACCTAGCTCAATATTCTCTATTGTGACAACATTTGAGACTAAAAGAGCTACAACAAAGCATCTAAGTAATCAAATCTATCCCAAAGTGCGTGATGCCATGCATTATGCATCATTTGTAAACCTTTTCTCAAAGAGCCCCAATGGTCAGTTTAGAATGATCAATTTAACAAGGCGATAAACTTCACATGTTCGAACTAAATTGTCCGTAACTTTTGATTTAGAGTTCAGAATGACATGAATCCAATGCCCATGTTATGCTAGCTCTGTTTTCTATATTGTGATTAAATTTAAGACCGCAATAGCACGACAAAGCCTCCAAGTAATCCAATCTATCCCAAACAGCGTGATGCCATGCATTATGCTTCATTTTAAAAATTTTGATCAGTGAGCACCAATTATCAGTTTAGAACGATAATTTCAACTAGCTGATCAACTTGACATATCCGAACTAAATCATCCGTAACTTTTGATTCGGAGTTCAGAATGACGGGAATCCAACGCGCACGTTAATCTAGCTCAATTTACAATATTGTGACAACATTTGAGACTAAAAGAGCTACAACAAAGCCTCCAAGTACTCCAATGTATCCCAAACTGCATGATGGCATGCATTATGCTTCATTTATAAGCCTTTAATCAAGGAGAACCAATGATCAGTTTAGACTGATCATTTTAACTGCCCGATCAACTAGACATGTCTGCACTAAATCGTCTGTAACTTTTGATTTAAAGTTCAGAATGACATGAATCAAACGCCCATGTTAATCTAGCTCAAATTTCAATATTATGAAAACAATTGAGACTGAAAGAGCTACAACAAAGCATCCAAGTAATCCAATCTATCCCAAACTACGTGATGCCATACATTATGCTTCATTTGTAAACCTTTGCTCAATGATCACCAATGATCAGTTTAGAATTATCAATTTAACTAGATGATAAACTTGACATGTCCGCACTAAATTGTCCGTAACTTTTGATTTAGAGTTCAGAATGACATGAATCCAATGGCCACGTTAAGCTAGCTCAATTTTCTATATTCTGTCAAAATTTAAGACCAAAGTAGCTAGTACAAAGCGTCCATGTAATCCAATCTATCCCACACTTCTTGATGTCATGCGTTATGTTTCATTTGTAAACCTTGGTTCAATGAGCACCAATGATCAGTTTAGAATAATCACTTTAACTGGCCGATCAACTTAACATGTGCGCACTAAATCGTCCATAACTTTTGATTTAAAATTCAGAATTATACGAATCCAACCCCCACGTTAAGGTAGCTCAATATTCTATACTGAGACAACATTTGAGAGTGAATGAGCTATAACAAAGCTTCCAAGTAATCTAATATATCCCAAACTGTGTGATGCTATGTATTATGATTCATTTGTAAACTTTTTCTCAAAGAGCAACAATGATCAGTGTACAATGATCAATCTAAGTAGCCAATAAAGTCGACATGGGCGCACTAAATTGTCTATAACTTTTGATTATAGTTCAGAATGACATGAATCCAATGCCCAAGTTAAGCTAGCCCAATTTTTTGTATTGTGCCAAAATTTAAAACAGAAATAGCACGACAAGCCTCCAAGTAATCCAATCTATCCCAAACTATGGATGCCATGCATTATGCTTCATTTGTAAAGCTTTTCTCAAAGAGCACCAATGATGAGTTTAGAATGATCAATTCAATTAGCCGATTAACTTGACATGTCCGCACTAAGTTTTCCGTAACTTTTGATTTCGAGTTCAGAATGACATGAATCCCAAGCCCACGTATTTAGCTCAATTTTCTATATTGTGACAAAATTTAAGACCGAAATAGCTACGACAAAGCCTCCAAGTAATCCAATCTATCCCAAACTGCGTGATGCCATTCATTATGTTTCATTTATAAGCCTTTACTCAAGGAGCACCAATGATCAGTTTAGAATGATCATATTAACTGGTGGATCATCTTGGCATGTCCTCTCTAAATCGTCCGTAACTTTTGATTTAGAGTTTATAAGCCTTTACTCAAGGAGCACCTATGATCAGTTTAGAATGATCATATTAACTGGCGGATCAACTTGACATGTCCTCTCTAAATCATCTGTAACTTTTGATTTAGAGTTCAGAATGACACGAATCCAACGCTCACGTTAAGCTAGCTCAATATTTTATATTGTGACGACATTTGAGACTGAAAGAGCTACAACAATGCTTCCAAGTAATAATATCTATCCCGAACTGCATGATGTCATGTATTATGCTTCATTTGTAAACCTTTTCTCAAAGAGCACCAATGATCAGTTTAGAATGATCAATTTAACTAGCCGATAAACTTAACATGTCTGCACTAAATTGTCAGTAACTTTTGATTTAAGTTCAGAATGACATGAATCCAATGCCTAAGTTAAGCTAGCTCAATTTGCTATATTGTGACAAAATTTAAGACCAAAATAGCTATGACAAAGCCTCCAAGTAATCCAATCAATCCGAAACTGCGTGATGCCATGCAGTATGCTTCATTTGTAAACCTTTGTTCAAAGAGCACCAATGATGAGTTTGGAATGATCAATTTAACTAGACGATAAACTTGACATGTTCACACTAAATTGCCTGTAACTTTTGATTTAGAGTTTAGAATGACATGAATCCAATGCCAATGTTATGCTAGCTTAATTTTCTATATTGTAAAACAGCAACGACAAAGCCTCTAAATAGTCCAATCTATCCCAAACAGCATGATGTCATGCATTATACTTCATTTATAAGCCTTTACCCAAAGAGGACCAGTGATTAGTTTAGTTTGATCATTTTAACTAGCATATCAACTTGACATGTCCGGATTAAAGTGTCTATAATTTTTGATTTAGAGCTCAAAATTACATGAGTCCAATGCCCACGTGGAGCTAGCTCAAATTTCCATAGTGTGACAATATTTGAGACGGAAATAGCTACAAAAAAATCCTCCAAGTAATCCAATGTATCCGAACTGCGTGATGCCATGCATTATACTTCATTTATAAGCCTTTACTCAAGTAGCATCGATGATCAATTTAGAATGATCATTTTAACTTCTGATGAACTTGTCATGACCGCACTAAATCATCCGTATTTTTTATTTAGAGTTTTGACTGACATGAATCCAGTGCCCATGGGAACCTAGCTCAATTTTCTATATTGTGACATTATTTAAGACCGAAATAGCTACGACAAAGCCTCCAAGTAATCTAATCCATCCAAACTGCGTGATGCCATGCATTATGCTTCATTTGCAAAACATTTGCTCAATGAGAACCAATGATCACTTTAGAATGATCATTTTAACTAGCTAATAAACTGGACATGTCCACACTAAATCGTTTTTAACATTCGATTTTGAGCTCAAAACGACATGAATCAGACAACCACTTTATTTTAGCTCAATTTTTAATATTGCGACAACAATTGAGACTTAAAGAGCTATGAAAAAGCCTCCAAGTAATCCAATGTATCTCCGATTGCTTGATGTCATGCATTATGCTTCATTTATAAGCCTTACTCGAGTAGCACCAATGATCAGTTTGAATGATCATTTAAACTGGCTGATCAATTTGACTTTTCCGCACTAAATCGTCTGTAGCTTTTGATTTCGAGTTCAGAATGACATGAATCCAATGCCCACATTAAGCTAGCTCAATATTCAATATTGTGACAAACTTTAAGACCAAAATAGCCACGAAAAAGCCTCCCAGGAATCCCATCTATCCCAAACTGTGTGATGTCATGGATTATGCTTCATTTGTAAACCTTTGCTTAATGAGCACCAATAATAAGTTTAGATATAATATTTTAATTGGCCGATCAACTTGACATGTCTACACTATATAGTCTGAAACTTTTTATTTAGAGTTCTGAAAGACGAGTCCAATGCCCATATTAAGCTAGCTCAGTTTTCTATATTGTGATTAAATTAAATACCAAATAGCTACAAAAAATCTCCAAGTAATCCAATCTATCCCAAACTGCCAGATTCCATGCCATATGCTTCATTTGTAAACCTTTGCTCAATAAGAACAATTGATCTGTTTAGAATGATGACTTTTTTAACTAGTTCATCAACATGACATATCTGCACTAAATTGTCAAAATATTTTATTTCGATCTCAAAATGACATGAACCAAACTCCCACGTTAATCTGGCTTAATTTTCAATATTGACAACATTTGAGACTGAAAGAGGTACGACGAAGCCTACAAGTAATCCAATCTATCACAAAACGCTTCATGCCAGACATTATGCTTAATTTGTAAACCTTTGCTCAATGAGCACCAATGATCAGTTAAGAATGATCAATTTGACTAGCCGATAAACATGACATGTACGCACTAAATCGTATGAAATTTTTGATTTAGAATTCCTAATGGCATGAATTAAATGCCCACTTTAACCTCTCTTAATTTTCTATATTGTGACAAAATTTAAGAGTGAAATAGCTACGACAAAGAATCCAACTAAACTAATCTATCGCAAATCGGTAAAACTTTGCTCAAAGAGCACCAATGAACAGCTAAGAATTATCAATTTAACTACCCGATAAACTTTACATGTCCATACTAAATCGTTCGTAACTTTTGATTTAGAGTTCAGAATGACAATCCGGTGCCCACGTTAACCTAGCTCAATTTTCAATATTGTGACAATATTTGAGACTTAAAGAGCAACAACAAACCCTCCAAGTAATCCAATCTATTCCAAACTGCGTGATGCCGTACATTATGCTTCCTTTCTAAACCTTTGCTCAATGGGCACCAATGATCATTTTAGAATGATCAATTTGACTAAAAGATAAACTTCACATGTATGCACTAAATCGTCTGTAACTTTTGATTTATAGTTCAGAATGACATGAATCCAATTCCCATGTTAAGCTAGCTTAATTTTATATATTGTGACAAAATTTAAGACCGAAATAGCGATGACAAAGACTCCAAGTAATCCGATCTATTCCAAACTGCGTGATGTCATGCATTATGCTTCCATTTGTAAACCTTTGCTCAATGAGCACCATAGATCAATTTAGAATGATCGTTTTAACTAGCTGATCAACTTGACATGTCCGCATAAAACCGTCTTTAACATTTGACTTAGAGCTCAAAATGACATTAATCAAATGGCCACATTAGTCTATCTAAATATTCAATATTGTGACAACATTTGAGACCAAAATAGCTAAGAAAAAGCCTCGATGTAATCCAATCTATCCCAAACTACTGGATGTCATGCATTATGCTTCATTTATAAGACTTTACTCAAGGAGTACCAATGATCAATTTAGAATGATCATTTTAATTCGCCGATCAACTTGACATGTCCACACTAAGTCGTCCGTAACTTTTGATTTATAGTACAAAATGACACGAATTCAACGCCTACATTAAGCTAGCTCAATATTCTATATTGTGACAAAATTTAAAACCAAACTGCGTGATGACATGCATTATGCTTCATTGGCAAACCTTTGCTCAATGAGCACCAAATATCAGTTTGGTATTATCATTCTAACTAGCTAATCAACTTGACATATCCACACTAAATCGACTTTAACATTTGATATAGAGCTTAAAATGACATGAATCCAACGCCCAAGTTAATCTAGCTCAACTTTCAATATTGTGAACACATTTGATAATGAAAGAGCTACGATAAAGCCTCCCAGTAATCCAATGTATCTCAGCCAGCGTGATTCCAGGCATTATGCTTCATTTATAAGCCTTTACTCAAGGAGCACCAATGATCACTTTAGAACTATCATATTAACTGGCCAATCAACTTGACGTGTGCGTACTAAATCGTCAGTAACTTTTGTTCTAGAGTTCATAGTGACACGAATCCAACGCCCACGTTAAGCTGCCTCAGTTTTCTATATTGTGATTAAATAGCTACAATAAACCCTCCAAGTAATCCAATCTATCCCAAACTGCGTGATGCCATGCATTATGCTTCATTTGTAAACCTTTGCTCGATGAGCAACACTGATCAATTTATAATGATCATTTTAACTTAATGATCAACTTGTCATTTCCGCATTAAATCGTCTTTAACATTTTATTTAGAGCTCAAAATGACATATAACCAACAGCCACGTTAATCTAGCTCAATTTTCAATATTGTGACAACATTGAGACTTAAAGAGCTACGACAAAACGTCAAAGTAATCCTATGTATCCTAAACTGCGTGATGCCATGCATTATGCTTGATTTAAAAGCCTTTACTTACTGAGCACTAGCAATCAGTTAAGAATTATCATTTCAACTGGCCGATTAACTTGACATGTCCGCCCTAAATCGTCGATAACATTTGGTTTATAGTTAAGAATGATACGAATCCAACGCCCACGTTAAGCAAGCTCAGTTTTCCATATTGTGACTAAATTTAAGACTGAAATAGCTAGGACAAGGCGTCCAAGTAATCCAATCTATCCCAAACTGCGTAATGACATGCATTATACTTCATTTGTAAACCTTTTCTCAATGAGTACCAATGATCAGTTTAGAATGATCATTTTAACAAGCTGATCAATTTGACACATCTGCACTAAATCGTCTTTAACATTTTATTTAGAGCTAAAAATTACATGAATCTAGCGCCCACGTTAATCTAGCTCAATTTTTAATATTGTGACAACATATGAGACTGAAAGAGCAACGACAAAGAGTACAAGTAATCCAATGTATCCCAAACTGCGTGATGCCATGCATTATGCTTCATTTATAAGCCTTTACTCAAGGAGCACCAATGATCAGTTTAGAATTGTCATTTTAACTGCCCTATCAATTGGACATGTCCACACTAAATCGTCTGTAACTTTTGATTTATAGTTTAAAATGACATTTATCCAACGTCTACATTAAGCTACCACAGTTTTCTATATTGTGATTAAATTTTAGATCGAAATATATACAATAGAGCCTACAAGTAATCCAATATATCACAAATTGGTAAACCTTTGCTCAAAGAGCACCAATGATCAGGTTAGAATTATCAATTTAACTACCCGATAAACTTTGCATGTACATACTAAATCGTCCGTAACTTTTGACTTAGAGTTCAGAATGAAAATCCGGTGCCCAGGTTAACCTAGCTCAATTTCAATATTGTGACAACATTTGAGACTGAAAGAGCTACAACAAAGCCTCCAAGTAATCCAATCTATTCCAAACAGCGTGATGTTGTGCATTATGCTTCGTTTCTAAACCTCTGCTCAATGGGCACTAATGATCATTTTAGAATGATCAATTTGACTAAAAGATAAACTTAACATGTACGCACTAAATAGTCTGTAACTTTTGATTTATAGTTCAGAATGACAAGAATCCAATGTCCATGTTAAGCTAGCTTAGTTTTCTATATTGTGACAAAATTTAAGACCAAAATAGTGGTGGCAAAGACTCCAAGTAATCCGATCTATCCCAAACTGCGTGATGTCATGCATTATACTTCATTTGTAAACCTTTGCTCAATGAGCACCATAGATCAATTTAGAATGATCGTTTTAACTAGCTGATCAACTTGACATGTCCGCACTAAATCGCCTTTAGTATTTGACTTAGAGCTCAAAATGACATTAATCAAATGGCCACGTTAGTCTAGGTAAATTTTCAATATTGTGACAACATTTGAAACCAAAATAGCTAAGAATAGCCTCCAAGTAATCTAATCTATCCCAAACTGCTAGATGTCATGCATTATGCTTCATTATTAAGGCTTTACTCAAGTAGTACCAATGATCAGTTTCGAATGATCATTATAACTCGCCGATCAACTTGATATGTCCGCACTAAATCGTCCGTAACTTTTGATTTATAGTATAGAATGACACGAATCCAACGCCCACATTAACCTAGCTCAATATTCTATAATGTGACAAAATTTAAAACCGAACTGCGTGATGACATGCATTATGTTTCATTGGCAAACCATTGCTCAATGAGCACCAAGTATCAGTTTGGTATGATCATTTTAACTAGCTGATCAACTTGACATATCGACACTAAATCGACTTTAACATTTGATATAGAGCTCAAAATGACATGAATCCAATGCCCAAGTTAATCTAGCTCAACTTTCAATATTGTGAACACATTTGATACTGAAAGAGCTACAACAAAGCCTCCAAGTAATCCAATGTATCCCAGCCAGCGTGATGCCAGACATTATGCTTCATTTATAAGCCTTTACTCAAGGAGCACCAATGATCAGTTTAGAATTATCATATTAACTAGCCAATCAACTTGACGTGTGCGTACTTAATCGTCAGTGACTTTGTTCTAGAGTTCATAGTGACACGAATCATAGCTGGCTCAGTTTTCTACATTGTGATTGAATAGCTACGACAAAGCCTCCAAGTAATCCAATCTATCCCAAACTGCCCACGTTACATGAATCTAACGCCCACGTTAATCTAGCTCAATTTTTAATATTGTGACAACATATGAGACTGAAAGAGCAACAACAAACAGTCCAAGTAATCCAATGTATCCCAGACTGTGTGATGCCATGCATTATGCTTCATTTATAAGCCTTTACTCAAGGAGCACCAATGATCAGTTTAGAATTATCATTTTAACTGCCCTATCAACTCGACATGTCAACACTAAATCGTCCGTAACTTTTGATTTAAAGTTCAAAATGACATTTATCCAGCGTCTACGTTAAGCTACCACAGTTTTCTATATTGTGATTAAATTTTAGACCGAAATATATACGACAAAGCCTGCAAGTAATCTAATCTACTCAATTGCGTGATGCCATGCATTCTGCTTCATTTGTAAACCTTTGCTCGGTGAGCAACAAAGATCCGATTATAATGATAATTTTAACTTACTGATAAACTTGACATGTTCCACTAACTCATCTTTAAGATTTGTTTCAGAGCTCAAAATGACATGAATCCAACGCCCACGTTAATCTAGCTCAATTTCCAATATTGTGACAAAAAATTTGAGACTGAAAGAGCTACGACAAAGCCTCCAAACAATCCAATGTATCACAAACTGCGTAATGCCATGCATTTTGCTTCATTTATAAGCCTTTACTCAAGGCACCAATGCTCAGTTTAGAATGATCATTTTAACTGGCCGATGAACTTGAAATGTCTGCACTAAACCGTCCATAACTTTTGATTTAGAGTTAAAAATGACACGAATCCAACGCCCATGTTAAGCTAACTCAGGTTTCTATATTGTGATTAAATTTAAAACCGAAATAGCTACGTCAAAGCCTCCAAGTAATACAATCTATCTCAGACTGCATGATGCAATGCATTATGGTTCATTTGTAAACCATTGCTCAATGACCACCAATGATCATATTAGAATGATCAATTTAACTAGCTTTAAACTTGACATGTCTGCACTAAATCGTTCATAACTTTTGATTTAGAGTACAGAATGACATGAATCCAATGCCAACGTTAAACTAGGTCAATTCTCTTTATTGTGACAATATTTAAAACAGAAATTGTTAAGACAAAGCCTCTAAGTAATCTAATATATCCCAAACTGCATGATGTCATGCATAATTCTTCATTTGAAAACCTTTGCTCAATGAGCACCAATGATCAGTTTAGAATGATTATTTTAACTAGCTGATCAATTTGACATGTTCGCACTAAATCTTCTTTATCATTTGATTTAGAGCTGAAAATGACATGAATCCAATGGCCACATTAATGTAGCTCAACTTTAAATATTGTGACAACAATTGAGATTGAAAGAGCTACGACAAAGCGTCCAAGTAATTCCATTTATCCCAAACAGCTTGATGCCATGTATTATTCTTCATTTATAAGTCTTTACTCAAGGAGCACCAATGATCAGTTTAGAATTATCATATCAACTACCCCATCCATTTGACATATCTGCACTAAATCCTCCGTAACTTTTGATTTAGAGTTCAAAATGATAGGAGTCCAATGCACACATTAATCTAGCTCGATTTCTTATATTATGATAAAATATAAGACCGAAATAGCTACGACAAAGCCTGCAAGGAATCCAATCTATCCAAAACTGCGAGATGCCTTGCATTATGCTTCATTTTTAAACCTTCCCTCAATGAGAACCAATGATCAGTTTAGAATGATCAATCTAACTAGCCGATTAAATTGACATATCCAAACTAAATCGTCCATAACTTTGATTTAGAGTTCAGAATTACATGAATCCAACGCCCACGTTAAGCTAGCTAAATTTTCCATAATGTGATAAAATTTAAGACCAAAATAGCTACGACAAATCCTCGAAGTAAGTCAATGTATCCCAAACAGCGTGATGCCATGTATTATGCCTCATTTATAAGCCTTTACTGAAAGAGCACCAATGATCAGTTTAGAATTACCAATTCAACTAGCCCATCAACTTCACATATCCGCACTAAATCGTCCGTAATTTTTGATTTAGAGTTCAGAATGACAGGAATCCAGTGCACACGTTAAGCTAGCTCAATTTTCTATATTGTGATAAAATTTAGGACATAAATAGCTATGACAAAGCCTGCAAGGAATCCAATCTATTCCAAACTGCGTGATGTTATGCATTATGCTTTATTTGTAAACCTTTGCTCAATGAGCACCAATGATCAGTTTAGAATGATCAATCTAACTAGCCAATTAACTTGACAAATCCGAACTAATCGTCTGTAACTTTTCATTTAGAGTTCAAAATGACTGGAATCCAATGCCCATATTAAGCTAGGTCAATTTCTATATTGTGATAAAATTTAAAACCAAAATAGCTACGACAAAGTTTGCAAGGAATCCAATCTATCCTGAACTGTGTGATTCCCTGAATTATGCTTCTTTTGTAAAACTTTGCTCAATGAGCACCAATGATCATTATAGAATGATCAATCTAACTAGCCGATTAACTTGACATATCCGAACAAAAGCGTCCGTAACTTTTAATTTAGAGTTCAAAATGACAAGAATCCAACGCCCACGTTAATGTAGCTCAATTTTTCTATTATGGCGAAATTTGTGACCAAAATAGCTACGATAAAGCCTCTAATTAATCCAATCTTTCCCAAACTGTGTGATGTCATGCATTATGCTTCATTTACAAACCTTTTCCCAATGAGCACCAATGATCAGTTTAGAATGATCATTTTAACTAGCTCATCTACTTCACATGTCTGCAATAAATTATCTTTAACATTTGATTTAGAGCTCCAAAGACATGAATCCAACGCCCACGTTAATCTAGCTCAATTTTCAATAGTGTGACAATATTTGAGACTAAAAGCGCTACGAAAAAGCATCTAAGTAATCCAATGTATCCCAAACTGCGTGATACCATGCATTATACTTCATTTATAAGCCTTTACTCAAGGAGCACCAATGATCAGGTTAGAATGATCATTTAAATTGGCTGATCGACTTGACATATCCGCACTAAATTGTCAGTTCCTTTTGATTTAGAGTTAAGAATGACACAAATCTAACACCCACGTTAAGCTAGCTCAATTTTCTATATTGTGATAAAATTTTAGACCGAAATAGCTACGACAAAGACTCCAAATAATCCAATCTATCTGAAACTGTGTGATGCCATGCATTCAACTTCATTTGTAAACCTTTGCTCAATGAGCAACAGTGATTAGTTTAGAATGGTCAATTTAACTAACCGATAAATTTGACATGTCCGAACTAAATCATCCATAACTTTTTATTTAGAGTTCAGAATGACACGAATCCAACGCCTACTTTAAGGTAACTCAATTTTCTATATTGTGATAAATTTTTAGACCGAAATACTATAAGAAAGCCTTTAGGTAATCCAATGTATCCCAAACTGCGTGATGTCATGCATAATGCGTCATTGATAAGCCTCTACTCAAGGAGCACCAATGATGAGTTAAGAATGAACAATTTAACTGGCCGATAAACTTGACATGTCCACACTAAATCGTCCGTAACTTTTGATTTAGAGTTCAAAATGACTCGAATCCAATGCTCACATTAAACTAGCTCAAATTTCTATATTGTGATTAAATTTAAAACCGAATTAGCTACGAAAAAGACTCCAAGTAATCCAATCTATCTCACACATTATGATAATAATAAATAAAATACTAAATTAATATTTAAAAATTTTCAAATAATAATAAATAAAATTAATATAATAATTAATTTACCAATTGATTGGTTCGTCTCAAAAAATGCCTTTGCTTCCTCGGTCGCTCTTCCAGTTTCCCGAATTAGTTCTCGAGATGACCTCAGCGCTGGAAGATTCCCAATAACGAAGAAAGTTGTTCCAAACTGACTCATTCAACCCTCTTGGTTTGTCTTTTCCGTTTTTTCACTTTTGTTTCCACTCGTTCATGTGGCGGAAAAATTGTACCATGGCCTCTTTTTGAAAAGCTTCTTCTACCAACTTTGTGTTCATGTGATCCCATGTATATTCTTGCTGCGAAATTTACTTATATATTACTGAAAATATTATTAAAAACTTTTTAAAGCAATTACATATTAAAAAATAAATTAACGTACCGTAAATGTTCTGAACCAAATCTGACGTTTTTTGTACAAAATATCTATAAATTTTGTATATGGTTTGTTCAAAAGAGAATGAAGAATATTTTAATATAGATTTGCTTATTCCGTTGTTTAAAATACCAAACTATGAATTTTTATTAGAATAGCGTTAAAATAATTATTTTAAATATAATTATAGAAAATTTAATTTACCATGACGAGTTCTCTTGACGCTTCGCATCGAGAAAAGTAAGAAGTTCATGACCAGAGTGCTGAACCAATTCTTCAATTGTCATTGGTTCGAAAAGAATCATTTGTATATTCTATAACTTGATTTGGTATAAAACTTGGAGTACACGACTCACTATATCTTTGGTACTCTTGATACAACTTTAAAACATTATGATTGTGATATTTTATCAGTCTATCTACATTTGCTATTTGTCATTTTTTTCAAAATCTAATTTTAAAATATTGAAAAACTTTCTCCAAATAATAGATTTCGAATTAAATAAATATGTTAATTTGGTCATGAATTGAAAAAGCAGAAAATAAAGAAAATCAAAGTATGCTGAAAGTCTTAATCCTAACTGATGGGATTTGATTTTGTTATTTATCTTTTCAAAATAATAATTTTAAAAAATAGTCATTTTGAAAATATTCAGTTTTTTGGGACAAAATTAACATTTTTCTACTATGAAACTAATAATGAGGAATATTGTATGTCATTATATTCGTATATACAAATTTCCTAATCAACAACCTTTTCTGTGTATAATACTCAAATTTTACCCCGATTTTTATGAAAACGAATACTACCTCAGACCAACACTATTACATGGTGAAATATATAAACTAGGGGAATTTGTAAATAACCTAAGAAAAAAAACAAAATTTGGCCAATCAATTACCATCTTTCAAAACACTCCATTGCCCATTCTTTTCATCCATATAATTACGAGATCCTCATATCGAATTGATTCGAATTTTGTTTTTCTCTTGCTTTATAATAAACTGTTTATTGGCTATTTTACAATAACTAAAACGTGCATTTTTACATGATGAAGGGCAAAACTTTCACCGAAAATGGTGAAGAACTCAAAGAGTTTCCAATTAAAGGTTCATACGCCCTCTATAGGCTAGGCTCTAGTTTAAGATCATTAAAACTTCAAAGATAACAAAAATAAACAGAAGAAAATAAAATGAAGCGGGGAGGAATTTCATTATAATTTTTGGAAAAAAATATAGAAATTTCTGAAGCCTGTACTCAAATCATATCAAGCAGGAAACTGACTAAGAGGAGATTTACATTTCCGGCGAGCACTTACAGAAACCGAGAGCTTATTGTCCGCTAACGTCAGCGGCGGGAGGGTAAGAGGCAAAGAAGATAGAAAATTGAAAAAGAAGTCGTGGGGTCGTCGGAAATCCGTCGGCTAAATAATAAATATTTTTGTGCAAACCCCCGTGGTAAATTTACTTTCTCGCGTATAATTTCATATCATCGGCATACTGTCGAAAATGACCGACGGATTTCTGACGGACTGTTTAAAAACCGTGCATGTTCGCCAAATAGTATGTCCATGTTGCAAATATGTTTTTGATGGTTTTCCGATGGAATTCCGATGGATATAACAACACAGTCAGAATTCCGTCGGATAAGGAAATCAATATTTCGAAAAAAATTCCGAGAAGATAGGGTATAACATCAATACACTTAGTCGTCGGGAATCTGTCTGTATTATCCGATAGAATAGCGACAAATTCCGATGGATATAAAAACACCGTCGGATAAAAAAACTGATATTTCGAAAAATTTCCGAGAAAATAGGGTATAGCATCAATACCAAAGTCTAGGGGAATTCGTATATAGTATCCGACGGAATAGCGACAGATTTTTTCAGTAGCGTCGAAAAGCTGTCGGAATTGCCTGGACGCCATCGGAAATCCGTCGGAAGTACATTTAAAATTTTAGAAAATATAATTTATCTCTAAAATTAAAGTATAGCAAAAAATAGAACATTATTATCACATATTTACTGTGAAGCTGAGGAACATTCCAAAGTAGCTGAATTTTTATCATCAAACTCGCCAATCTCTTCTTCTGAATCATGAAACAGGTTGTAATCTCCGTTCGTTGTGTCATCAACAACAAGGTTAACTTCAACAGAAGTCTCTATGGAACCTAAGTTACCAATTATGTTTTGTTGCATAGGGTCTTGCTCGGTAATACCATATACCATTCCTCTAGGATGTACTGAGGTCACTGTAATCTAAGGATCTTGCTTGTTTCTCACCCAAGGATATCGAATGTAACAAACCTGGTCCACTTGTGATGCAAGTATAAAAACATCATATTTTTGACGTCGCTTACGAGAGTGGATAGATGTAACACCGAATTCGTCTTGATGTTGACCCATGACAAGGTCATAGCAGTCACAGTAGAACACAATACACCTCAAATCAATCATTCCTGGATGGTGAACTTCTAATATTTCACGAAGAACACCGTTGTGTACAATTTTTCAAGATTGAGATGATATACCATAATTACAAGTTGTTTGTGAGTTTCTTTCGCGATGACTCTTAAAAGCATATCCACGAGTGCAGTACATTCGATAAGATTTTGCAGTAAATGTAGGACCACTCACCAACTCCACTAACCACGTGGGAAACGTTATCCCCTAGAAGGAGCTGTAGTAACCTACAAAATAATTGAATGTATTCAATTATATATATATATATATATAAATAGGAAACTATTATTGGAAACTACATAATTGTGGTAACACTGACATAAAAGTGCAACCATCTTGAAAATTCGCTCTTTTTAAGTTTGACCAACTCATTCTCTGTGTAATTTGAATAATGAACACGCATTTATTACATATATATCTTGTTAATATGAACAAAATAATTAAAAATAAAATTATAATAACAATTAAAAACAAAATTTAATTCAATGTAACTTTCATATTCCAAAACGTCATCGCAATTTGTCAAAATATACATATGCAAGTGATTGTGTTCCTCCTCTGATAGGCGTCGCATCTTCCCTTTTCTACTTAAACGTCCAATTTTTGCAAATACTTCTGGAACATACACTGGATAGCTTGGTTTTTTTTTCTCCATCATCATGTCGTGCAGGTCGTCTATTTTTTTATTGGACTTACGATGGAAAATAGTAGCTGGCGAAATTAGATGTTTATTCATTAATACTTTGTGCGATGATTGAACCTTCAATCGTGGCAAGATTTTTTTAACTCTTTTCTTTAGCTGGAACATATATCTCTCAAAAGGATACATCCATCGGTACTGAACAGGTCCTCCAAGCGCTGCTTCTCTAGGCAGGTGAATAGGAAGATGTTCCATAACATCAAAAAACGCTGGTGGAAATATTTTCTCCGGGTTACAAATGAGAACCGGTATTTTTTTTTCCAAATTTCGGAGATCGTCTACAGTAAGTGATCTTTTACATAATCTCGGAAAAAGCACCAATCCGTGCATGAAAAAAAATAATATCATATCATATATAAAATTATGATTATTTATATATAAAATAATGTAAACGTACTTGCAATTGCTCCGTGGATGTTTTTAGGTAGAAGATCGCTAAAGGGAAATGGAAATAGTCTTTGCATGACAACATGACAATCATGACTTTTCATTCCTGAAAATTTGTCTTCCATAGTATCGACACAATTACGAATATTAGATACGCATCCATCTTGAAATTTGACACTATTCTTAATCCAGTCAAAGAACTCGTCTTTTGCATGCGCATCCAACCGGAATGCCGGAGGCAATGATTTTCCATTTGAAATTACATGTAGTTCCTTTAGGGAACAAATATGGGCATGCTAATCATCCATGCGTCGACCATCCTGATAACATACCATATGCTGGAAAATCACTTATGGTCCACATAAGTACTGCTCGCATCAAGACGTTCTGTTGTTTGGAAACATCGAATGCTTCGACACTATTTTCCTACAACATTTTTAACTCATGAATTAGTGGCTGCAATAAAATATCAAGTGATCGCTTAAGATGCTGTGGACCGGGGAGGATAATTGTTAGAAACAATTTCGTTTCATGCACAACGAAGGAGGCAAATTATAAGGTGTCACTATAACTGGCCTCAACGAGTATTGCCTCCCATGCTTCCCAAAAGGGTTGAATCCATATGTAGATAACCCGAGGTATACATTCCTAGGCTCAAATGCAAAACTAGGATAAACCCCTTTAAAATGTTTCCATGCTTCTGCATCCGAGTGATGCACAATTTCTCCATTCAAATTATGTTTTAAATGCCATCTCATAGGCTTTGCCGTGTGTTCAGATTGATATAACCTCTTTAACCTCTCTGTTAATGGCAAATACCACATCCGTTTATGCGGAATAGGTACTCTGCCGTTTGTCTCTTGAAATCGAGATTTGTGAAAAAATCGGCACTTCATGCGGTTTTCATCATTTCTCCAATATATCCTGCAGTTATCAATACATACATCGATCATCTAATACGGCAATCCAAGACCAGCTACAAGTATTTGAACCTCGTAATATGAAGCAAGTACAATATTATCTTCAGGTGATATATCTCTAACAAAATTAGCTATCGCATTCACACAATCTTCAACCAAGTGAAATCCGTCTTTATCGTCATTAACCTGCTTGCAGCACATTAAGGCGATAATCCATCTCTATATCCTTTATACAAAGGTTGCTTGGATGCATCTAACATATCAAAAACTTTCTGGGCTTCCAAATTAGGTTCCTCTATTCTACTCTTACTTCAATGTACGATGCTCTTTGTTCATGAAACGCATCATTCACCATCTGAACAGTACCTCCGTTTATATCAACTTCTGATCCTGGTTCCTCTACCCTAACATTAGTACTATCTAACCTTTTTGAAGTACTACCATAATATTGCATCGTTGCATCAATTTCTCCATGTGAATACCAAATTTTGTAACCCGACATAAATCTAGTCCTATACAAATGATTACGTACTTTTCTAACAGTGATTAATGTATGATTTCGATAATTAATACACGGACAATATATTTTACCGTTTTCCGACGTCATGATATTGTGTTTGATGCAAATGTCATACATAATCATACAACCCTGAAGAAGACATTTTGTTAAGATTTTTTGTTATGATGAAATTGTGAAACACCAGATCGTATTTATATTGAAAATTAGAAGATTGTCACAAATTTTTAACAGATAATATTACGAATTTTTAACAGATTATTACAAATTTCTAAAAGATAATCACAAATTTTTAATAGATTATTCTTAAGAATATTCCAATATCCGATAGAATTCCGATGACCAACCGACGACCCTCCACGTTTACATATCGGCCAAACAACAAATTGCCAAAAAAAGAGGAATTTGTCGGAAAGTCATCAAAACTAGTGAAGAATTTCAGATGACATTTATATTAATTTATTTCAAAAACAAATACTTAAGTGGATTCATCCCACCGTTATATTTCGGACGGATTCTAGAAGGATAGTAAAAACCACATTCCACCGGGAAATAGTCGGAAAAAAACCCACGGTATCGATTTCGACTCTTACGATGTCGTCCGAAACCGGACGGATATCCGTTAGGTTTTACCATCGATTTTCCAACGGGATTTACCGACGGAACACCGATGAAATTCATTTGCTCGGTAATCCGTTGGAAAACCATCGCATACGCGTTGGACAATTCCGACAGTTTTATTTCCGTCAGAAATGCCGTCGGAAATATTAATGTTTTCTTGTAATGTTAAGACCGAAATAGCTATGACAAACCGTCCAAGTACTCCAATGTATCCCAAACAGCGTGACGCCATGCATATTGCTTCATTTATAAGTCTTTACTCAAGGACCACCAATGATCAAATTAGAATGATCATTTTAGCTGGCCGATCAACTTGACATGTTTGTACTAAATCGTCTGTAACTTATGATTTAGAGTTCAGAATGACACGAATCCAATAGCCATATTAAGCTAGCTCAATTTTTATATTGTGATAAAATTTTAGACGAAAATACCTATGACAAAGCCTCTAAATAATCCAATCTATCCCAAACGACATGATGCCATGCATTCTGCTTCATTTGTAAAACTTTGCTCAATGAGCACCAATGATATGTTTTGATTGATCAATTTAACTAAACGATAAACTTGACATTTCCGCACTAAATCGTCCACAACTTATTATTTAGAGTTCAAAATGACATGAATCCAACACCCACGATAAGCTAGCTTGATTTTCTATATGGTGACAAAATTTAAGACAGAAATACTACGAGAAAGCCTCCTTGTTATCCAATCAATCCCAAACTGCGTGTTGCCATGCATTATGCGTCATTTACAAGCCTTTACTTAAGGAGCACCAATGATCAGTAAAGAATTATCATTTTTACTGGCTGAACTTGACATGTTTGCACTAAATCGTCCCTAACTTTTGATTTACAGTTCAGAATGACACGAATCCAACGCCCTTAAGCTAGCTCAATATTTTATGTTGTGACAAAATTTAATACCAAAATAGTTATATCAAATCCTCGAAGTAATTCAATCTATCCCAAACATCGTGATGTCATGCTTCATTTGTAAACCTTTGCTCAATGACTACCAATGATCAGTTTAGAATTATCATTTAACTACCTGATCAACTTGACATATCCGCACTAAATCGTTTTTAACATTTGATTTAGAGCTCAAAATTACATGAATCGAACGCCCACGTTAAGCTGTTTCAATTTTCCATATTGTGAAACATTTGGGACTAAAAGAGACACGACAGAGCCTCCATGTAATCCAATGTATCCCTACTACGTCATGGCAGGCATTATGCTTCATTTATAAGCCTTTAATCAAGGAGCACCAATGATCAGTTTAGAATGATAATATTAACTGGCCGATCAACTTGATATGTACGCACTAAATCATCCGTACTTTTTATTTAGAGTTCAGAATGACACAAATCGAAGGCCCACGTTAATCTAGCTCAACTTTCTATATTTTGAATAAATTTAAGACCGAAATAGTTAATGAGAAAGCCTCCAAGTAATCCATTCAATCCCAAACTGCATGATGTCTTGCATAATGCTTCATTTGTAAACCTTTTCTCAATGAGCACCAATGATCAGTTTAGAATGATCAATTTAACTAGCCTATAAACTTGACATATCCACACTAAATCGTCAGTAACTTTGGATATAGAGTTCAGAATAACACGAATCCAACACACACGTTAGGCTAGCTCCATTTTCTATATTTTGATATAATTAAAGACCAAAATAGCTATGACAAAGCCTCCAAGTAATCTAATCTATCCCAAACTATGTGATGTCATACATGATGCTTCATTTGTAAACATTTGCTCAATGAGCGCCAATGAAAAGTTTAGAATGATCAATTTAACTAGCCGATAAACTTGAAATGTCTGCACTAAATCGTCCGTAACATTTCATTTAGAGTTCAGAATGACATGGAACCAATGCCCACGTTAAGTTTGCTCAAGTTTCTATATTATGACCAATATTAAGATGGAAATACTACGAGAAAGCCTCCAAGTATTTTAGTATATCCCAAAATGCGTTATGCCATGCGTAATGCGTCATTTATAAGCCATTACTCAAGGAGCACCAATGATTAGTTTAGAATAATCATTTTAACTTTCTGAACTTGGCATGTTTGCACTAAATCGTCCGTAACTTTTGATATAGAGTTCAGAATAAGACGAATCAAACACCCACATTAAGCTAGCTCAATATTTTATATTGTTACAAAATTTAAGAGCGAAATAGCTACAACAAAGCCTCGAAGTAATCCAATCTATCCCAAACTTCGTGATGCAATGCATTATGCTTCATTTGTAAACTTTTGCTCAACAATGATTAGTTTAGAATGATCATTTTAACTAGTTGATCAACCTGACATGTCCACACTAGATCGTCCTTAACATTTGATTTAGAGCTCAACATGACATGAATCCAACAACCACGTTAATGTAGCTCAATTTCCAATATTGTGACAACAGTTGAGATGTAAAGAGCTACAACAAAAACCTTCAAGTAACCCAATGTATCCAAAACTGCGTGATACCATGCATTATGCTTAGAATGATCATTTATAAGCCCTTATTCAAGAAGCAACAAATATCAGTTTGGAATGATCATTTTAACTCGCCGGTCAACTTGACATGCACACACTATATCTTCCGTAACTTTTGATTTAGAGTTTAGAATGACATAAATCCAATGCCCACAATAAGCTAGCTCAGTATTCTATATTTTGATTAAATTTAAGACCAATATATCGGTTGGCTGATTCTACTTAATCTTTTTTTACATCAATAAATCTAAACGTCGTCGAAAATCCATCAGTAATTCTGATTACTTTGGCAATTATTAGTTTGGCCGATCTGTAAACGTCGAGGGTCGTCGGTTGGTCGGGAAATATCCGACAATGGTCGGCAACCGTGGGAATTCCATTGGAAACAAGAATATTCTGAAGAATAATCTGTTAAAAACGAGAATATTCTTAAGAATATTCTTAAGAACGGAGATTGAATTACTTCAAATTGTCTTCTTCATATTTTTTTGATTATTTTCGATATTGGATGGATAAACCTCGGTATGATTCAATAACAGGAGAATTTTCGGATGAATTCCCGCAAGGTGTTCAAGAGTTCATGACATTTGCATCAAACAATAGCATGAAATCGGAATATGGTAAAATGTATTGTCCGTGTATTAAATGTCAAAATCATAGATTAATCAGTGTTAGAAAAGTTCATAATCATTTTTATAGCACTGGATTTATGCCGGGTTACAAAATTTGGTATTCACATGGAGAAACTGATGCAACGATGCAATATTATGGTAGTACTTCAAAAAGGTTAGATAGTACTAATGTTAGGGTAGAGGAACCAGTATCAGAAGTTGATATAAACGGAGGTACTGTTCAGATGGTGAATGATGCATTTCGTGAACAAAGAGCATCGTACATTGAAGATAGAAGTAGAATAGAGGAACCTAATTTGGAATCCTGGAAATTTTTTGATATGTTAGATGCATCAAAGCAGCCTTTGTATAAAGGATGTAGACATGGATTATCACATTTATTTGCTGCAAGCAGGTTGATGATGATAAAGACGGATTTTAATTTGGCTGAAAATCGTGTGAATGCGATAACTTATTTTGTTAGAGATATATTACCTGAAGATAATATTGCATCTGCTTCATATTATGAGGTTCAAAAACTTGTAGCTGGTCTTGGATTGTCATATCAGATGATCTATTTATGTATTGAAAACTACATGATCTATTGGAGAAATGATGAAAACCGCATGAAGTGCCAATATTGTCACAAACCTCGATTTCAAGAGACAATCGGCAGAGTACCTATTCTGCATAAACGGATGTGGTATTTTCCATTAACAGAGAGGTTAAAGAGGTTATATCAATGTGAACACACGACAAAGCCTATGATATGGCATGTAGAACATAATTCGAATGGAGAAATTGTGCATCCCTCGGATGCAGAAGCATGGAAATATTTTAAAGAGGTTTATCCTAGGTTTGCATATGAGCCTAGGAACGTATACCTTGGGTTATCTACAGATGGTTTCAACCCTTTTGGGAAGCATGGGAGGCAATACTCGTTGAGGCCAGTTATCGTACTTCACTCGTGAATATGCTTTTAAAAATCATCGCGAAGGAAACTTACAAACAACTTGTAATTGTTATATATCATCTCAATCTGGAGAAATTGTATACAACGGTGTTCTTCGTGACATATTAGAAGTTCACTATCCAGGAATAATTGATTTGAGGTGTATTGTGTTATACTGTAATTGGTATGACCCTGTCATGGGTCAACGTCAAGACGAATTCGGTGTTACATCTATCCACTCTCATAAGCGACATCGAAAATATGATCATTTTATACTTGCATCACAAGTGGACTAGGTTTGTTACATTCGATATTCTCGTGTGAAGAACAAGCAACATCCTTGGATTACAGTGACCTCAATACATCCTAGAGGAATGGTACGTGGTCTTACCGAGCAAGACCCTATGTAACAAAGCACAATTGGTAACTTAGGTTCCATAGAAACTTCTCTTGAAGTTAACCTTCTTGTTGATGACACCACGAACGGAGATTACAACGTGTTTCAAGATTCAGAAGAAGAGTGGCGAATTTGACGACGAAAATTCAGCTACTTCGGAATGTTCATCAGTTTCAGATTAAATCTGTGATAATATTATTTTAGTTTTTGCGATACTTTAATTTGAGAGATAATTAATATTTTCTTAAATTTTAAAAGTCCGTCCTACGGATTTCCGACGGCATCCAGATCATTCTGATGGATTTTCGACGAAACTAAAAAATCCATCGTGATTTCATCGGTAAATACATTCGGATTCCCGATAACTTAGGGTATTGATACTATACCCTATCTTGTCGGAATTGTTTTTCGTTAAATCAGATTCTTAATTCGCCGGATTTCCAATGGAGTTGTTATATCCGTCGGAATACCGTTTGTAATTGCCGACAGTATTACGTCGAACAGTAACTATTAATATAGAATTTAAAAGATTTAAAATTCTAAAAATATATATGGGTTGAAAAACGCTAAATGGTACACATTTATTATTTGTACCAAACTTTTTTACACATTATATGGTACACATATCAAGCATAATATGATACACATAACTTTTTTACACATTCTATGGTACACATATCAAGCAGAACTTTTGGATTGGTAGAGAATAAGTTATAATGTATAACTTTGCCATCTACTATTTTCCATCACAAATCTAAACTAAGCTATCCAGTATATGTGCCAGAAGTATTTACACAAATTGGACGTTGAATTAAGTTGTAATGTATTCCTATCGGTTAAAATTAAAATAGATAAATAATAAATATATGTTATAAATATGGATATGGCAAATTTGTAATTAAAATTTTTGTTAAATTTTGCACTATCATTATTTTCTATTTGTAAAGGCATGATTTTTTTTATATGTGTTTTATTGAGATAAGAAAAGAAACACTTTTAATTTTAACAAATATTTTAATTAAAAAAATTATTTAACATATCATCATATGTTCATATTTACCATACTACTGTCGTTTATTACGTCTAACTATATCATTTTACAGTAAAAAAAGCTTTTTAAATGCCACAAATTTGACTATTATCATGTAAAATTTTAAAATATGCCGGTGAAAATTAGAAACTAAAGTTACGTATTTAATATTTCACAATTTGGTTTTTGTATGATCACATGAACATATTTTATTTGCTTATCTTTAATTTTATTTTATTTTAATATTAATATTTTATTTTATTTCTTATTTTATTTTACATCAATATTGGGTCAAGTATGTGAAAAAAAAAACACTAAACTCTAACCAAGTCTCCACCTAACACAAGTCTCTGAAACCTACTTTTTTGGAGAAAGTTTTTTCGATATTTTAAAATTGGGTTTCGAAGAGATAATGGCAAATAGTAAATGTAGATATACTAATAAAATATCATAATCATAATGTTTTAAGATCGTATCAAGAGTATTAAAGACGTGGTGATTCGTCTATTTCGAGTTTTATACCAACTCAAGTTCCAAAATCTGGAAATGATTCTTGTCGACCAATGACAATTGAAGAATTGGTTCAGCAGTCTGGTAGTAAACTTCTTATTTTTCTCGATCCGAGGCATCGATGGAATTCGACATGGTAAATTAAATTTTCTATAATTATATTTAAAATAATTATTTTAACGTTATTCTAATAAAAATTTGTAGGTTTGGTATTTCAAACAACAGAATAAGAAAATCTATATTAAAGATGCTTCATTCTCTTTTGAAGAAACCATATACAAAATTTAGAGATATTCCATACGAAGAACGTCAGATTTGGTTCAAGACGTTTGCGGTACATTAAATATGTAATTTTTTAAAATAGTTTTTAGTAATACTTTTTAGTAATATATAAGTAAATTTTGCAACAAGAATTTACATGGGATCCTATGAACACAAAGTTGGTAGAAGAAACTTTTCAAAAAGAGGCCGCGGTACAATTTTCCCGCCACATAAACGAGTGGAAACAAAAGTGGAAAAAGGAAAAAGACAAACCAAGAGGGTTGAATGAGTCGGTTTGAAACAACTTTATTCGTTACTGGGAATCTTCTAGCGCTGAGGCCATCTCGAGGACTAATTCAGGAAACAAGAAAAGCGACCGAGGAGGGAAAGGCATTTACATTCACAATGCTGGATCGACTAGTTTTCTGAAACGAGCCGATCAATTGGCAAATTTATTATTATATTAATTTTATTGATTATTATTTGAAATTTTTAAAAAATATTAATTAAGTATTTTTTTACTTTTATGCATAAGAATTTGGAGATCCTCCAGATCACTTGCAACTTCTCGAGACCGTCCACACGAACAAAAAGACTAGTCGCATCCAAGATGGTCTCGTTAGTAAGATCATCGAAAAAGTGAAAAAGAAAAAAAAGTGATATTTTTCTCAGCAGTCTCATGTTGGTTGTTCATCTTCGGTCGCCGAATTGCCTCATTGTGAGATTAAACGTCTGGTTCTTGACGTAAGTTTGATTTCTTTTTTTTATTAATTTTTATATTTAATATTATAATATTTTTTCAATAATATTTTTTTTGTTTTTACAAGAATTACCATTTTCTAAGAGTTGTCATCCAAGACTCGGGAGAGTTGCATATACCGGTGGTACAACATCTCTGCGGCTGGAAATAAGGATAATGCTTAGCGGCTATGGAGATAGAGATGACGAAGCTTAAATATTTTGTTGAAATTATGAAAACCAAATTCTTCAATGAATTTTTTTCTCTTCCTTCTCCTTATCCGATGTAATTTATAGATTATAAAACAATTAAACCTTAAATATTATTATATTTATAATTAGAAGTATTATTTTATTTAATTGTTTTTATATTTTATGAAATATTAATTAAATTTAGTAATTAAAAAATTTATTGTCAAAATAAATAGATTTTTTTAAAATATTTAATGCATAATTTTTAAAATAAATGATTCAAAATATTTTCAATTTTTTGGTTATTTCCGACAGATGTAGTCGTCGGAAATTATCGACGCAATTGTGTCCGTCGGGAAACATATTTTATCGTGATATCGTCGTTTCACTCCCGACGGATGCAAACCATCGGGATATACCATTGATTGTGTTTCTCGACGGCACCGCATCGGAAGTCGTGGACGCTCGACTGACTAAATCCATCGCAAATTACGTCGATATTTTCCGATGGACTGGACCATCGAATATCCGTCGGCACTTACCGACGGCTACACTTATTGAAAACCCATCGGTAATTCCCGACGGAAGTGACCCATCGAATATCCATCGGCATTTGCCGATGGCTCTCTTTATCGCAAACCCGTCAGTAATTCTCGGCAATTTCCCGACGGAAATTAATTTCTAACGAAATAGTCCCGAGAGATAACTTTGTACAGATGTTTGCCGGTTGTATGAACCATGCTCACCATCCCTTTCATCCGTCTTAAACCGTGCAAATTCGATGAAGTATTTCTCTTGTCGTTCAGTTGGTATGACCTTCCAACTATAGTAGGGGTTGTCAAATTTTTTTTAAAATTTTTTTGAAATTTGACGGATTATAGCCCCTTTGTCCTGGTCAAACCTAATATTCTAAATATATTAAAATTTTTTACTTTCAAATAAAATTTAATAAATTTTAAATAATTAATAATTTTACTAATTTTATTAATAATATTACTTTTAAATATAAATAAATAATTTTAGTTAAGTAAATTAAAAGAGATAATTTTTAAAATTCTTACCAGGTCGTGTTTGGTGCTCACATTGCAGACATCATTGTCAAGTACTGGTCCCGCCCCAGGGTTTGTAACAAACTATCTAAAGTCATAGTTTGTTCCCCCATTTCTGTTTTGGAAGGCGGCACATCTTCCTGTTCATGTTCCTCCGATTCTTTAAACTAATTAGACGGTTTGGTTTTAGGAACCGTGTGAGGAGTGAAGATATATTAGGGTGGTAGGCGGGATGCCACTCTATAGGCAGCATGTGAGGGGTTCGACGAGGCCGATGAGTTACCACGACCGGAAGACGATGGGATTTGTCGTCTTTCACGACCTCTCAACGACCTACCGCTACTTGCCATTCCGTATTGGTTTATTTGGTTGGAAATTTTGTTGATGTGTTTGATAGGATTTTTAGAAAGTTAGAAGATTGTGCGATGTGTGAAAATGAGGGAAAAGAGTCATGTATTTATAGAAAATATTTGCGACAACACATAAATTTGCGACAAAACATCAGTGGTAAAATGCAAAATTAAATACATGGTCGCAAATCAGTCATAAATTTGCGACTGATTTGCGACCACTAGTTAATTTCGTGGGAGTTGAATATTCCGAAAACTTTCAAACTCCCACCAAAAATTTGCGACTACCATTAAATGGAGGAGTTGAAAATTTTCGAAACTTTTCAACTCCCACCATTTTCACAATGGTCGCAAATCAGTTGCACATTTGCGACTGTTTTGCGACTACATTTTAAAATAATGATTTTAACCTGATTTTTAATAGGTGGTCGCAAATTTATCACAGGTTTTGCGAGCCATTTGCGACTACTGTTACATCTTTGTTATGTGGTGGCAATGTGGTGGCAAATTGGTAAAAAATTAGTGACAAATGATATCTTAAACCCTCAATTATAAGAATTTGGTGAATACTTTGAATTATATAAAATTGTTAACATCATTATGAGTTGTATAAACTACAATAACTAAGTAAACAACAACAATTTACACATTTACTAAATTTACGTATCATTTACCGAAAACACTTAACACATTCCCTTAACCTTATACCATTTATATACACTTCATATAGCTTCGTATGACAAATGTATAGGTAGGTGCTCCATGACGTAGAAAAATGCAGGTGCAAAGATCTTCTCCAGATTGAACAAAATTATGACTATGGTTTCCTTCAGAATTCGGACACGGCTTTGTTGCAATGATATGGAGCATAGATCTCGGAAAAATCCTCCAATCCCTACATTACAATCTAGTAATTAGTACATGTAATTATTATTATTTTACGAACCTAAAAAAATATGTTTAATAGTATATACCTGATAATGTTAGATGAACGTTTTGTGGTAAAAGTTCTGCAAATATAAAAGGGAGAAGCCTCTCCATAAAAACATTGCAGTCATGGCTTTTTATGTCCAAGAACTTCAGTCCATCCATATCCACACAATTTGTTAAATCTGCCGTGTAGCCATCCGGAAATTTGATATCATTTTTGATACATTTCAATAACCGTTCTTTGGCTTTTATGTCAATCTAAATATAGAGAATGAAGCATTACCCCGTTCATCCACGTGCAACTCTTTTCGAGAGCAAAAATTTGCAATATCCAACCTTGACTTATTTGTATCTTTTGATTTATCCTTGACATTCATAACAATATTAATGATGTTATCGAAGAAATTCGTCTCTATATGCGTCACATCAAGATTATGTCGTAGGTTAAGATCTGTCTAGTACAACAACTCCCAAAATATGCTTTCCTTGTGTCAATAATGCCAGCTTCCATAACCTTCTTCTTTAGTTTCATGACCGTTTCCAACGCACTCAGATGTTTTCAGAGGATTGACAGTTTTTATTCGCTCGTATAAAACTTGTTTGCCTTTCAATGATTATGGAGGATAGTTATTCAAAGCGTGCTTGCCCTTTAATAAATTTGTTTTATTTTTCCGTAACGGATGACCATGAGGAAGAAACCTTTTGTGAAAATTAAACCAACACGTCTTTCTACCATTTGATAATGGAAATACCTCGTATCATCCATACAAATTGGACAAGACAGTCTACCATGCGCTGTCCATCCTGACAACATTCCATACGCTGGAAAATCGCTTATCGTCCACTGTAACATGACTTTTAGATTGAAATTTTTATTCAACGACACATCATATGCCTCAACTCCCATAGACCAGAATTCTTTCAGCTCATCAATCAAAGGTCGGAGGAATATATCCAGACTAGCGCGCATATGATTAGGTCTCGTATTCAGAATTTTTAGAAACAAGTACTCTTTCTTCATACACATATCAGGTGGCAAGTTATATGGAGTGGTATTCACCGGCCATAATGAATGATTTCGAAACATCCCAAATGGATTGAACCAATCATGCACTTGCTTGGCTTATATCGGGGGGAATCGAAAAATTTTCATTTTTCCTATTTCTCATCTTCTTTCCAAGAGATCTTATAGTTGTGAACACACACGTCAATTGTATAAAATGGGAGCCCTAAATTTCGCATCAGTTTTTTGGTTTCATAATATGAACCTGTTGCCTGATTCTCCTCGGGGAAATATTCAGTAAACAGCTACACCCAAGTGTTCATGCATTTTTCAGTTAGATTAAAACCAAAGTTAATGTTCATGACCGAGCAGCTAAAGATAACTCTGAGTGCCCTTCATGACAACCCTCATCCAATGGATTTTTCGCAGCTTCTAACATGTTGAAAAATTCTTGTGCTTCTGAACTTGGTTCTTCTACATTATTAAATTCTTCCTCGTGCTGATTATAGTACTAATCTGTCGTTGTCTCACAAAATGCATTCGTCACCATTTCAACATATCTATTACCGGATGTCCCTATTGTTTCTTCACTAGTACCACATGTACCTCCTTGATTTCATTGGACATCATCACCCCGACTACTCGTGCCTAACTGAACATTCAACTCTTCTCCATGTTTATACCAAATATAATAATTTGGCATAAATCATTGAATATATAGAAGATTCTATATTTTGCGTTCCAGAAGAAATTTATCCTTTTTGTAATAAATACAAAGATAGAAAAACTTACCTCCGCTACTTTGAGCTATTATTTGACTACTTACAAAATTCATGAACTGCTACATGCGTTGTGCAAATATCGCCGATATATTTCTTATTTGATTATCAATCCTTTTGTACATCCAATCTCTCGAATTATTGTAATTTCCCCACATGTTTGAAGTTTTTTTTCTTTTGATTCTACAAATGAGAGAATGGGACATGGGGGTATATATATAAGATTTTGCCACTACTTACCACTACTTTGCGACCACAAATGTGTGGTCGCTTATATGTCGGTGTACCTACCTCGCACATGTTTTTTATGTTGTGGCTTTGTCACCACTTTGTGACTGAAGAGCCACTCCCACCGTGGTCGCAAATTGGTCACATATTTTGCGACCAATATGCGACCAACATGCGATTCTTCCACATGCAGTCGCTAATCACTCACTACTTTGCGACTGATTAGCGACTCACCAACATAGTTGCATATTAGTCGCTTATTAGTCGCAAAGTGATTGTGTACTGCAACTGATTTGTGACTACAGTTTTTAGTCCCAAAGTTGTGACCAATGTGTGACTACTGCATTTAGTCGCAAATTGGTCGCATATCCGTGGAAATGTGGTCGCAAAATGCAGTTGCATTTTGGCAGTTTTCTTGTAGTGCTCCTCCATGAGCTTATCCAGTCAATAGTTCTCTTATTGATCCCAAAGGAAAACAAAGACGTTGTTCCTTAAACAAAAATCCATCTTGTTGATAAAACATTATGCAGCCTTGTTAGCCTCCTTAAACATTATTTTAAAATCTAGATCAGTCTCATATATTGCCTTGATGTGTTCAAATCCCATAATCTTAGCTTCCATTGTGCTGATGAGAGCATGTCTCCTTGATAAAGCATCAGCCACAATGTTATCTTTACCTTTCTTATATTTGATCGCATATGGAAAAGTCTCAACAAACTCAAGCCACTTTGCATGTCTCTTGTTAAGCTTAGTTTGTCCTCTTAAGTGCTTGAGCGTCTTATGATCTGAATGAATAACAAACTCCTATGATAGTAGGTAATGTTGCCAAGTTTCAAGAGACCTTACCAAAGCATAGAGCTCTTTATCATATGTGGGATAGTTAAGTGAAGCTCCGCTAAGGTTCTCACTGAAGTAAGCCACTGGTTTTCCTCCTTGCATTAGGGCAGCTCTTATAGATGTTCCAGAAGCATCACATTCAATTTCAAAGGCTTTATAAAATTTAGGAAGTACCAAAACAGGCGTATGTGTGAGGCTATCTTTCCGCTTGTTGAATGCCTTCTCTTGTGCTGGTCCCATGAATTCCACATTCTTCTTAATTACTGAAGTGAGGGGGTGTAGCAGCAGTACTAAAGTCCTTGAAAAATCTTCTATAGAAACCCGCAAATCCATGGAAATTCCGCACATGTCCGATTGTTGTTGGGGCTGGCCAATCTTGAATTGATTTGATCTTTTATTCATCGGCCTTTATGCCTTGAGAACTTACAACAAATCCTAGGAATACAACTTGATCAGTGCAGAAAGTACATTTCTTAAGGATAACATAAAGGTTTTCAGTCTTAAACGTTTCAAGTACCTGCTCAAGATGTCGTAAGTGATCTTCAAGATTCAAGCTATAGATTAGAATGTCATCAAAATAAACCACTATAAACTTACAGATAAATGCTCTTAGGACATGGTTCATGAGTCTCACGAATGTACTTGTAGCGTTTGTGAGTCCAAATGGCATGACTAGCCATTCATACAATCCTTGTTTGGTTTTAAACGCTGTCTTCCATTTATCACCTTCTTTCATTATCACCTGATGATATCCACTTCTTCGATCAATTTTTGAGAAGATAGTTGCTCCATTGAGTTCATCTAGCATGTCATCAAGTCTTGGAATTGGATGTCGGTATTTGACAATGATATTGTTGATTTCTCTACAATCTACAAACATTCTCCAGGTTCCATCTTTCTTAAGCACTAGAATAACAGGAACAACACATGGGACTAAACTTTCTTGGATATAGCCCTTAGACATTAAGTCTTGTACTTGTCTTTCCAGCTCCTTTGCTTCTGCTGGATTCACTATATAGGCAGCTCGGTTTGGAAAAGCTGCTCCAGGAACAAGATCAATTTGATGCTCAATTCCTCTTATAGGTGGCAATCCTGGTGGTATCTCTTATTGGAAAAAATGAGTGAATTTGTCAAGAAGCTCTAGAACAGCAGCAGGGAGTTCCTCCTTTTCTTGTCCTGAAAACAACACTTCTTTAAAGATCATTAGTAGCACCTGTTCTTTATAATCAAGAGATTTCAAAATACTGGCAGGTGCTACATAAAAGTTAGCTTTATTTAGTTTTTCTCCTTTAGACATAGTTCGTTGCATCTCATGCTCTTCATGCGGAGTTAAAGGTCCTAAGCTATGTTTTTTTGTTATTGTGCATGAAGGTATAGTGATTGGTGCGTCCATTGTGTTATGCTTCTTTTTCAAATTGCCATGGATGACCTACAAGTAGATTTCCAGCTTGCATAGGCACCACGTCACACACAACTTGATCTGCATACTTCCTTATGCTGAATGGTATGGTGACTTGTTCTGTGATTTTTAGCTCAGTTTCATCGTTCAGCCATTTGAGCTTATATGCTCAAAGATGCTTTGTCTTTTGTAACCCTAGCTTATCAACCAAATACTTGCTGGCTACGTTAGTAGAAACCATATATGTTCAAGCTACATACCCTAGAGTATATTGTGCACCGAGAATGGAAAATATTTTCTCTTTGTATAGTTTCTGGTTCAAAAAGAGCATTGAGGGATCCCCTTGTAACTAGAAGCTCTCTGGTATCAGGATAATCCACAACTTCTTCCTCAGTGTTTTCTGGTTTATACTCCTCTTCATCTTGAGATTCATATTCGCCATTTGATTTAAGGATCATAACTCTCTGGTTTGGGCATTCTCTTGCATAGTGATATTTTCCCTGACATTTAAAACAGGTTATGACACGAGATATTAGAGTTGGAGTTTTACCTTGTTCTGGATTGTTGTACATAGATGTTTCAGCTATGGATTTCTTGAATCTAGATTCTATGTTGATGGCCTTTCCTTTGTCCAGACCCTTTTGAGGTTGTAGATTCCAGGTAAACTAGCTATGATTTGCTGAGATAGTCTTCCTTTTTATGTGCTACTCGGCCTGAGCCGCAAGATGCAACAACTTGTTCTGTTCATGATAGGTTTGTCTCTCCACTTTTCTAGCAATTCGATATTGCAGACCATCTAGGAATTGAGCCATCAAAGTTTCTTATGAATCTTCGAAATCCAACCTGTTTCTAAGCATTTCAAACTCATCAAAGTATTCTTCAACAGATTTAGAACCTTGAGTTAGTTTTCTAAATTTCTTCTGCAACTCTATGTAGTAGTATGCAGGGACATATCTCCTCCTTAGTTGGAACCTCATGTCTCCCCAAGTAGTGATCTGACCATGTCTATGTCTTCTTCTTTTAGACACATCTCTGTTCCACCAAGCTAGAGTGCTTTCAGTGAGTTGAGCAGCTGCTAGAGACACTTTTCTCTAATCTGATTAGTTGTAATACTCAAACATGTATTCCATACGCCTTTTCCAATTAAGGTAGACATCTGGATTAACCTTTCCAGCAAAGGTTAGTGTCGTGAGCTTTACGTCTTTGTTTCCATGCCAAGATTCTTCAACTTTATCTCTGTCACGTTGATATTGTCTTTTTGGTCTATGATTATGATCAGGTAATGGTGGAAGATAATCTTCTAAGTCAGCTATTTCATCCTATTCATGATTCACACGTTGGGATTCACATTTCTGAAAGAATTTCTGCGAATTGGTGGCGGTTGTTCTATTCTTGTCATCCTAGGCTCTGAAGTTGAATCTGAATAGCAGCAAGCATCTGAGCATCATTCACATTTACTGGCTCTCCCATGGTCACACAATCTATCTCACACTAAACAAACAGATCAAATGCAAAAGAAGTCGAATACACACAATAAAAAACAACTTAAAATAGACATATCTAGTTGCAGCAGCAAAAGAAGTCGAATCGACACAATCAAAACAACAGAAAATCGAAAAATCTAGTTGCAGCAGCAAAGAAAGTCAAATAGACACAATAAAAAACAAATAAAATTGATAGATCTAGTTGTAGCAGCAAGGAAGTCGAATAGACACAATCAAAACAACTGAAAATCGACAAATCTAGTTGTAGCAGCAAAGGAAGTCAAATAGACACAATCAAAAACACCTAAAATTGATAGATCTAGTTTGAGCAGCAAGGAAGTCGAATAGACACATAAACAACTGAAAATCGATAGATCTAGTTGTAGCAACTCAAGCTATCAACAACTAATCATGTTACTAGCTTTTAACACACAAAAACAACAGATTATGGTTCGATTTTTATGGGTTCTATTAAGAGATACAGTTTGACAGCAAGCTAACAAGGAAATGACACAATAAAAACGAAAATGGGGGTAGCTAAACCTGAATAGGAGCGATTAGGCTCTGATAATAGATGATGCGGGAACAAGAGGGCTTGTTCGAGTAAGGGGAACTTCTGGAGAGGCTCTAGCTGTACAGCACTTTCTAGAAGCTCAAGAGTGATGGGTTGATGAACAGACTGATGGTAACCCTTCAACTGAGTGTAGAGCACTTTCTGGAGGATCTAAGTGAGGATTGAATAGAGAGTTAAATCGAGAGACGCCACACAGATTATGGAAGGTCTGTGATAAGCCTAGAGCATATAAGCTTCAAGGATTCTCAGACAAGAAAGCTGGAGGCGTCAGCTCCTTTCAAAAGGAGAAAAATTAGGTTTTTATTTCATAAAGCTTAAGTGATTACATGCTGAGAAGGGATTTTATATACTAGTCCAGTATCATGCACATCCTAGGGCGGAAAATACATTATAATGGAAGGACTAAAGTGAAAATAACAACAAAACATTAGGACGTAATGACAAATAAAAGACACTTCAACTTAACAATCACATTCTTGCAAAAGCAAGCAAATAAACTTGTTAATTAAAACATAAGAATTTTAAATACGCACATTGGTCTCTTGTAGCTCTTTATAATGCCTTCTTAAGTTTTTTTAGCAATGATGAACAAGGTTGTATCTCTGAAACCTTGTAAAACTGGAAGGAGTGAAATTGTTGTAGTATTTAGTTTTTCATAGTCTCCTTCTTGTAATTCTTTAGTAAGTTTAGCTTCATGCAATCATCCATCTTCTATGATTGTTATGAGACTCTCCACAAACTTGTTGAACATCTTACTATGGTTTCTTGTGCCTGGTCTTGTTCTAGGAGCTTGTCTCATAATAGCTTAATTAATTGGCTCTTCCTCAGCTTCTAGTGAGCTGGTATTGATGTCCTCACGAAACGGACACATTAATATAGCTCAATTTTCAATATTGTGACAATATTTAACACTGAAAGAGCTAAGACAAAGCCTCCAAGTAATCCAGTGTATCAAAAACTGCGTGATGCCATGCATTATGCTTCATTTATAAACCTTTACTAAAGGAGCACCAATGATCAGCTTAGAATGATCATTTTAGCAGGCCGTTCAACTTGACATATCTGCAATAAATAGGCTGTAACTTTTGATTTAGTGTTCAAAATGACACAAATCCAACGCCCACGTTAAGCTATCTCAATATTCTATATTGTGACCAAAATTAAGACAGAAATAGCTACGATAAAGTCTACAAATAATCCAATATATCCAAAACTGCATGATGCAATGCATTATACTTCATTTGTAAACCTTTTCTTAATGAGCACCAATGATCATTTTAACTAACATATCAACTTGACTTGTACGCACTAAATAGTCTTTAACATTTGATTTAGAGCTCAAAATGACATGAATCTAATGCCCACATTAATCTAGCTCCATTTTATTATTGTGACAACATTTGAGATTGAAAGAGCTACGACAAAGCCACCAAGTAATCCAATGTATCCCAAACTGTGTGATCCCATTCATTATACTTCATTTATAAGCTTTTACTCAAGGAGCAACAATGATCGGTTTAGAATGATCATTTAATTGGCCGATTAACTTGATATGTCCGCACTAAATCGTCACTAACATTTGATTTAGAGTTCAGAATGTCACGAATCCAACACCCACGTTAAACTAGCTCAATTTACTATATTGTGACAATATTTAAGACCAAATAGCTACGACAAAGCTTTTAATTAATTCAATCTATCTCAACTGCGTGATGCCATGCATTATGCTTCATTTGTAATCTATTGCTCAATGAGCACCAATGATTAGATTAGAATGATAATTTTAACTAACTGATCAACTTGACATGTCCGCACTAAATCGTCTTTAACTTTTGATTTAGAGCTCAAAATGACATGTATCCAACTTTCACATTAATCTAGCTCAATTTTCACTATTGTGACAACATTTGAGATAGAAAAATCTATGACAAAGCATACGAGTAATCCAATGTATCCCAAACTACGTGATGCCATGCGTGATGCTTCATTTATAGGCCTTTACACAAGGAGCACCAATGATCAGTTGAGAATGATCATGTCCGCATTAAATTGTCTGTAACTTTTGATTTGGAGTTCAGAATGACACGAATCCAATATCCACGTTAAGCTAGTTCAATTTCTATATTGTGGCAAAATTGAAGACCGAAATAGCTACCAAAAAATCGTCCAACTAATCCAATCTATCCCAAACTGCTTGATGTCATTCATTATGCTTCATTTGTAAACCTTTTCTCAATGAGCACCAATGATCAATTTAGAATGATCAATTTAACTAGTCAATAAACTTGACATGTCCACACTAACTTGTCCGTAACTTTTGATTTAGAGTTCAGAAGGACATGAATCCAATGCCCACGTTAAGCAAGCTCAATTTTCTATATTGTGACCAAACTTAATTCTGAAATAGCTATGACAAAGCCTCCAAGTAATCCAATGTATCCCAAACTGCGTGTTGCCATGCATTATGGTTCATTTATAAGCTTTACTCAAGGAGTACCAATGATCAGTTAAGGATGATCATTTTAATTGACCAATAACCTTGACATGTACATAGTAAATCATCCATAACTTTTGATTTAAAGTTCATAATGACACAAATCCAAAGCCCACGTTAAGCTACCTCAATAGTCTATATTTTGACAACATTTAAGACTGAAAGAGCTACCACAAAGCCTTGAAGTAATCCAATATATCCTCAACTGCGTGATGCGATGCATTATGCTTCATTAATAAGCCTTTACTCAAGGAGTGCTAATGATCGGTTTAGAATGATCAGTTTAGAATGATCACTTTTTAAATGGGTGATTAACTTGACATATCAGCACTAAATCGTCCGCAACTTTTGATTTAGAGTTCGGAATGACACGAATCCAACTCCCATATTAAGCTAGCTCAATAGTCTTTAATGTGACAAAATTTAAGACCGAAATAGCAACGAAAATGCCTCCAAGTAATCAAATCTATCTCAACCAGCGTGATATAATGCATTATGCATCATTTGTAAACCTTTGCTCAATGAGCACCAATGTTCAGCTTAGAATGATCATTTTAATTAGCTGATCAACTTGACATGTCCGCACTAAATCGTCTTTAACATTTGATTTAGACCTCAAAATGACATGAATCCAACAGCCATGTTAATATAGCTCAACATTCAATACTGCGATACAATTTCAGACTGAAAGAGTTACGGCAAATCCTCCAAGTAATCCAATGTTCCTCAAACCGCATGATGCCACGCATTATGCTTTATTTATAAGCGTTTACTCAAGGACCACCAATGATAACTTCAGAATGAATATTTTAACTGGCTGATCAACTTGACATGTCCGCACTAAATAATCCGTAACTTTTGAGTTTGAGTTCAGTATGACACGAATCTAATGCTCACGTTAAGCTACCTCAATATTCTATAATGTGATAAAATTTAAAACCAAAAACTACAACAAAACAGCGATTTTGCGACCATGGATGGGGTCGCAAAGTTGTCCAAAAAAGGAATTTATGACTACTTTGCGACCACACAATCTAGTCGCAAATTCATAGTCGCAAATCTATGTAGTCGCAAATCAGTCAATATTTTGCGACTGATTTGCGACCACGTTAAAAGTGGTACAATTTACGACTTATTTGCGACTAATCATTGGTGACTACGTTTGCAACTACTTTGCGACTGGTTTTCAGTAACAAATTTTGCCACTACTTTACGACTACTTATGTGATTGCAAAACCCGTAGTCACAAATCAGTCATAAAAGTTTGTGACTGATTTGCGACTACAGTGGTTCATGTGGTTGCAAATCAGTCACAAACATTAGTGACTGATTTGCGACTACATATTATAGTCAATCGCAAATCAGTCACAAAAGTCGCAAATCAGTCACAAAAGTCGCATATCAAGTTATTAATCAGTGGCAAACTTCGAAATTAATGACGTGGTCGCAAATCAGTCGCAAATTTGCGACTGATTTGCGACCACCAATTAATTTTATGGGAATCAAAAACTTTCAAACTCCCACCAAATTAATTTGTGGTCGCAAATCAGTGGCAAATTTGCCACTGATATGCGACCACGGTTAATTTATTCGAAAAAACACTGTGGCCAAAAATCAGTGGCACATTTACCACTCATTTGCGACAACAATTAATTTATTCGAAAAAAATTTGCGGTTGCAAATCAGTGGCAAATTTGCCACTGATTTGCGACCATGGTTAATTTATTTGAGAAAAACACGTGATCGCAAATGAGTGGCAAATTTGCCATTGATTTGCGATCACGTTTAATTTATTCAAAAAAAAACCCGTGGTCGCAAATCAGTGGAAAATTTTCCATTGATTTGCAACCACAAGTAACAATTATGACTGATTTGCCACCACATTCTTAATGTAGCGGCAAAGTGGTGGCAAATCAGTCACAAATAATACCCTAAACCATAAAGTTTTTGATTTTGGTGAATAAATTGAATTATATAAGATTGATAACTTGATAATAAGTTGTACAAATTTCAATTAATAAAAAAAACAACAACATTTACCAAATTTACAAATCATTTACCGAAAATATTTAACACATTTCCTTAACCTTATACCTCGTATATATATTTCAAATGTTCTCCAAAATTTAAATGAATACAAATACGATTTTGTATATATGTGATCACTTATAATGGTTAGTACTTATCTAAAAATGCAAATATAAGTTATAAATATTGAAAATACTTAGGAAAATGTGAATTTATCCTATGTGGTCGCAAATTAGTCGCTATTTTGCGATGATTTGTGACTACAGTTCAAATTTTATGTTGTGTCGCAAATCAGTGGCAAACTTACCACTAATTTGCAACCACAAGTAGTAATTGTGACTGATTTGCCACCACATTCCCAATGCAGTGGCAAAGTGGTGGCAAAGCAGAAATAATACCCTAACCCCTAAACTTTTTGATTTTGGTGAATAAATTGAATTATATAAAATTGATAACTTGATTATAAGTTGTACAAAGTTCAATTACTAAGAAAACAACAATATTTACCAAATTTACCAAATTTACAAATAATTTACCTAAAACACTTAAAACATTTCTTTAACCTTATAACTCTTATATACATTTCAAATGTTTTCTAAAATTTAAATGAATACAAATATGATTTTGTATATATGTGGTCACTTATTATGATTAGTACTTACCTAAAAAAATGCAAATAGAAGGTGTAAATATGAAAAATACTAAGGGAAATATGAATTTACTCTATGTGGTCGCAAATTAGTCATTATTTTACGACTGTTTTGTGACTGCAGTTCAAATTTTGATCTTATGGTCGCAAATCAGTGGCAAATTTGCCAGTAATTTGCAACCATAAGTTGTAATTATGACTGATTTGCCACCACATTCTCAATGTAGTGGTAATTGGTGGCAAAACAGTTACAAATAATACCCTAACAATTAATTTTTTTGATTTTGGTGAATACATTGAATTATATAAAATTGATAACTTGATTATAAGTTGTACAAAGTTCAATTACTAAGAAAATAACAACATTTACCAAATTTACCAAATTTACAAATAATTTACCTAAAACACGTAAAACATTTCTTTAACCTTATAACTCTTATATACATTTCAAATGTTTTTTAAAATTTAAATGAATACAAATATGATTTTGTATATATGTGGTCACTTATAATACTTAGTACTTCCCTAAAAATGCAAATAAAAGTTGTAAATGTAGAAAATACTTATGGGAAAATGTGAATTTACCCTATGTGGTCGCAAATTAGTCGCTATTTTATGATTAATTTGTGACTGCAGTTCAAATTTTGATCTTGTGGTCGCAAATCAGTGGCAAATTTGCCACCGATTTGCGACCACAAGTAATAATTGTGACTGATTTGCCACCACATTATCAATGCAGTGGCAAAGTCGTGGCAAATCAATCATAAATAATACCATATCTCCAAAAAATTTTGATTTTGGTTATAAGTTGGTTATAAGTTGTAATAAATTGAATTATATAAAATTGATAACTTGATTATAAGTTGTACAAACTTCAATTACTAAGAAAACAACAATATTTACAAAATTTAACAAATTTACAAATCATTTACCTAAAACACTTAACACATTTCCTTAACTTTATATCTCTTATATACATTTCAAATGTTCTCTAAAATTTAAATGAATACAAAAATGATTTTGTATATATGTGGTGAGTTAGGGATGTTAAAATGGCCCACCCCATTTAAACTCACCCCATATAAAACTCATCCCATTTAAACTCCAAACCCTATAAAACCCATTTATTATAAGATCTAATAGGGTTACCCATTTATACCCATTTATAATTACACTAACCTATTTAAACCCATTCAAGCTCATTTAACCCATTTAATCCATTTTAGGTTATATTTTTTTCTTTTTTTTATATTTATTTATAACCATTATATTCTTAATAAAACAATATTGTAATTTTTATTTTAAAAATAAGTAATAACTTTATTTATTTGTTAAAATATTATTTTTATAAATATATTAAAATATTTTTAATAAAATAAAATATTGAATTTTTGTGAGACGATTCATAAGAAATTTGAGTTTTTTAATATTTTTAAATGTTATAATGGGTAAAGTTATTTTATTTAGAATTCACTCTGTTTAAATTCATTTTCAATCAAGAAATTATTCTACATTTTTGTCAAAAATTAAGCATTTTTATCCAAAACGTGATTCTATATTTTTTCGTCAAAAAACGTAATTCCATATTTTTCCACCAAAACGTAATTCAACATTTTTCCACTAAAAACGTGATTTCATATTTTTCCGTTAATTTCATATTATTCCGCCAAAAATGTAATTTTGCATTTTCTTGTCGAAAACGTGATTTCGTATTTTCTGGAAAAACATAATTCATTATTTTTCCAGAAAATAATAATTCCGCATTTTTCTCGCCAAAACAAAATTTCGTATTTTCACGTTAAAAATATAATTTTGTAATTTTTACTGAAACATGATTTTTATTCTTTATTTTTTACAAAAAGTTATTGATTACTTATTATAAAATATTTGTTTGAATCATTGTTGATTAAACAAAAATAAAATATAAATGGGTTTAATAGGGTATCCATTTTTTAAAGCAAAAACCATTTTAATAAATGAGTTTTAAACCCATTAATCTTAATTCTAATAAATGGGTATAAATGGGTTTTTAAATTTGTAAGTACCCACTAAAAACCCATTAATGATAAAACCATTTTAACATCCCTATGGTCAGTTATGATGGTTAGTACTTACCAAAAAATGCAAATAGAAGTTGTAAATGTGGAAAATACTTAGGGAAAATATGAATTTACCCTATGTGGTCGCAAATTAGTTGCTATGTTACGACTGATTTGTGACTGCAGTTCAAATTTTGATCCTGTGGTCGTAAATCAGTGGTAAATTTGCCACTAATTTGCAACCACAAGTAATAATTGTGATTAATTTGTCACCACATTCTCAATGCAGTGGCAAAGTGGTGGGAAAGCAATTACAAATAATACCCTAACCCCTAAATTTTTTGATTTTAGTGAATAAATTGAACTATATAAAATTGATAACTTGATTATAAGTTGTACAAACTTCAATTACTAAGAAAACAACAACATTTACCAAATTTCCCAAATTTACAAATCATTTACCTAAAATACTTAACACATTTCCTTAACCTTATACCTCTTATATACTTTTCAAATGTTCTCTAAAATTTAAATGAATACAAAAATGATTTTGTATATATGTGGTCAATTATAATGATTAGTACTTAACTAAAAATGCAAATAGAAGTTGTAAATGTGGAAAATACTTAGGGATAATGTGAATTTATCCTATGCGACTGATTTGTGACTCTAGTTCAAATTTTGATCTTGTGATCGCAAATCAGTGGCAAATTTGCCACTGATTTGCGACTGCAAACATCTGTTGCAAAATAGTTGCAGTTTAGTCTCTTAATGGTTTTGTATTGCGATCAATATGCGACTATAGGTTTTAGTCACACTTTTGCAACCACTTTGCGACTACATCTCTGTAGTCGCAAATTGGTCGCAAAATCCTGGGAAATGTGGTCGCAAATTTTTCGACTACGTATGTGATCGCAAAATACAGTGGCATTTTGGCAGTTTTCTTGTAGTGAAAATAGGTACAAAAAACCCTCCAAGTAATCCAATCTATCCCGAACTGTGTGATGTCATGCACTATGCTTCATTTGTAAACCTTTCCTCAATGAGCACCAATGATTAATTTAGAATGATCATTTTAACTAGCTTATCAACATGACATGTCCACGCTAAATCGTCTTTCACATTTGATTTAGAGCTCAAAATGCCATGAATCCAATGTCCTTGTTAATCTAGCTCAATTTTCAATATTGTGACAATATGTGACACCAAAATAGCTCCGACAAAACCTCCAAATAATCCAATCTATCCCAAAATGCATAATAACATGTATTATGCATCATTTGTAAGCCTTTGCTCAATGAGCACCAATGATAAGTTTAGAATTATCATTTTAACGAGCTGATAAACCTGACATGTCCACACTAAATCGTCCGTAACATTTGATTTAGAGTTGCTAATGACATTAATCAACTGCCCATGTTAATCTTACTCCATTTTAATATTGTGACAACATTTGGGAATGAAAGAGCTACGACAAAGCCTCCAAGTAATCCAATGTATCCCAAACTGCATGGTGCCATGCATTATGCTTCATTTATAAGCCTTTAGTTATAGAGCACCAATGATCAGTTTAGAATTATCATTTTAACTGACTGATAAACTTGACATGTCTGCAATAAATTGTCCGTAAATTTTGATTTAGAGTTCAGAATGACACGAATCCAATGCCCACGTTATGGTAGCTCTATTTTCTATATTGAGATAAAATTTAAGACCGAAATAGCAATGAAAAAGCCTTCAAGTAATCCAATCGATCCCAAACTGTGTGATGCCATGCATTATGTTTCATTTGTAAACCATTGCTCAATGAGCACCAATGATCAGTTTATAATGATCATTTTAACTAGCTGATCAACTTAACATGTTTGCCCTAAATCATTCGTAACATTTAATTTAGAGTTCAAAATGATATGATTAGAATGCCTTGGTTAATCTAGCTCAATTTTCAATATTCTGACAATATTTTAGACTAAAAGAGCTACGAGACAGCCTCTAAGTAATCTAATGTATGCCAAATTTTGTGATGCCCTGCATTATGCTTCATTTATAAGCATTTACTCAAGGAGCACCAACAATCAGTTTAAAATATTCATTTTAACTGGCCGATCAACTTTACATGTCCGCGCTATTTTGCGACTGATTTGTGACTACAGTTCAAATTTTGATCATGTGGTCGTAAATCAATAGGAAATTTGCCACTAATTTGCGACCAAAAGTAATAATTGTGACTGATTTACCACCACATTCTAAATGTAGTGGCAAAGTGGTGGCAAAGCAATCACAAATAATACCCTAACCACTAAATTTTTTGATTTTGTTGAATAAATTGAATTATATAAGATTGATAACTTGATTATAAGTTGTACAAACTTCAATTACTAAGAAAAAACAACATTTACCAAATTTACCAAATTTACAAATTATTTACCTAAAAAACTTAACACATTTCCTTTCAAATGTTCTCTAAAATTTAAATGAATACAAATATGATTTTGTATATATGTGATCACTTATAATGGTTAGTACTTACCTAAAATGCAAATAGAAGTTGTAAATATGGAAAATATTTAGAGAAAATGTGAATTTACCCTATATGGTCGCAAATCAGTCCCTATTTTGCGACTGATTTGTGACTGCAGTTCAAATATTGATCCTGTGGTCACAAATCAGTGGCAAGTTTGCCACTGATTTGCGAGTGCAAACACCTGTCGCAAAACAGTCGCATTTTAGTCTTTTAATAGTTGCATATTGCGACCAATATGCGACTACATGATTTAGTCACACTTTTACGACCACTTTGCGAATACATCTCCGTAGTCGCAAATTGGTCGCAAAATCGTGGCAAATGTGGTCGAAAATTTTGCGACTACATATGTGGTTGCAAAATGCAGTGGCATTTTGGCAGCTTTCTTGTAGGCAAAATAGGTACGAAAAATCCTTCAAGTAATCCAATCTATCACGAACTGTGTGATGTCATGCACTATGCTTCATTTGTAAACCTTTCCTCAATGAGCACCAATGATCAGTTTAGAATGATCATTTTAATAACTTGACATGTCCGCACTAAATCGTCTTTCACATTTGATTTAGAGCTCAAAATGCCATGAATCCAACGGCCACGTTAATCTAGCTTAATTTTCAATATTGTGACAATATTTGACACCAAAATAGCTACGAAAAAACATCCAAATAATCCAATCTATCCCAAAGTGCGTAATAACATGTATTATGCTTCATTTGTAAGCCTTTGCTCAATGAGTGTCAATGATTAGTTTAGAATTATCATTTTAACGAGCTGATAAACTTGACATGTCCGCACTAAATCATTCGTAACATTTGATTTATAGTTGATAATGACATTAATCAACCGCCCACGTTAATCTAGCTCAATTTTCAATATTGTGACAACATTTGATATTGAAAGAGCTACGACAAAGCTTCCATGTAATCCAATGTATCCCAAATTGCGTGATGCCATGCATTATGCTTCATTTATAAGCTTTTAGTTATGGAGCACCAATGTTCAGTTTAGAATTATCATTTTAACTAGCTGATCAACTTGACATGTCTACACTAAATCGTCCGTAAGTTTTGATTTAGAGTTCAAAATGACACAAATCCAATGTCCACGTTAAGCTAGCTCTGTTTTTTGTATTGAGATAAAATTTAAGACCAAAATAGCAACGAAAAATCCACCAAGTAATCCAATCGTACCCAAACGGCCTGATGCCATGCATTATGCCTCATTTGTAAACCATTGCTCAATGAGCACCAATGAACAGCATAGAATGATCATTTTTAACTAGCTGATTAACTTAACATGTCCGCAGTAAATCATCTTTAACATTTGATTTAGTGATCAAAATGACATGAATCGAACGTCCACGTTAATCTAGCTCAATGTTCAATATTATGACAACTTTAAGAATGAAAGAGCTATGACAAAGCATTCCAAGTAATCCAATGTATCTCAAACTGCGTGATGACGTGCATTATGATTCATTTATAAGACTTTATTACAGGAGCACCAATGATCAGTTTAGAATGATAATTTTAACTAGAGGATCAACTTGACATGTCCACAATAAATTGCCGGTAACTTTTGATTTAGAGTTAAAAATTACACGAATCCAACACCCATGTTAAGCTAGCTCATATTCCTATATTGTGATTAAATTTAATGCTCAAATAGCTATGACAATGCCTCCAAGTAATCCAATTTATCTCAAACTGCGTGATACCATGCATTATGCTTCGTTTATAAACTTTTACTCCATGAGCACCAATGATCAGTTTGTAATGATCAATTTAACTAACTGATTAACTTAACATGTATACACCAAACCGTTCGTAAAATTTGATTTAGAGCTCAAAATGACATGAATCCAATGACCACGTTAATCTAGATCAATTTTCAATATTGTAACAACATATGAGACTAGAAGAGCTACAAAAAAGCCTCCAAGTAATCCAATGTATCCTAAACTACGTGATTCCATGCATTATGCTTCATTTATAAGTGTTAACGGAAGGAGTACCAATTACCACTTTAAAATGATCATTTTATCAGTACGATCAACTTAACATATCCGCACTTAATCATCGGTAACTTTTGTTTTATAGTTCAGAATGACACGAATCCAACGCCCACGTTAAGGTAGGTCAGTTTTCCATATTCTGATTAAATTTAAGATAGAAATCGCAAGGACACAACCTCCAAGTAATCAAATCTATCCTAAACTGCGTGATGCCATGCATTATGCTTCATTTGTAAACCTTTTCTCAATGAGCACTAATGATCAGTTTATAATGATCATTTTAACTAGCTGATCAACTTGACATATCCGCACAAAATCGTTCGTAACATTTGATTTAGATCTCAAAATGACATTATTCGAACGCCATGTTAATCTAGCTCAATTTTCAATATTGTGACAACATCTGAGACTAAAAAAGCTACGACAAAGCCCCCTAGTAATCCAATGTATCCCAATTTGCGTGATGCAATGCATTATGCTTCATTTATAAGCCTTTGCTCAAGGAGTACCAATGATCAATTTACAATGATCATTTTAACTAGCCGATCAACTTGACATATCCGCGCTAAATCGTTTGTAACTTTTTATTTATAGTTCAGGATAACACAAATTCTATATATTGTGGTTAAATTTAGATAGCTCAGTTTTATATATTGTGGTTAAATTAAAGACCAAAATAGATAGGAGAAAGCGAACAAGTAATCTAATCTATCTCAAACTGCGTAAGACCATGCATTATGCTTCATTTGTAAACCTTTGCTAAATGAGCACCAATGATCAGTTTAGAATGATCATCTTATATAGCTGATCAACTTGACATGTCCGCACTAAATCGTCTGTAATATTTGATTTAGAGCTTAAAATGACATGAATCCAACGCTCACGTTAATCTAACCCAACTTTCAATATTGTGACAACATTTGAGACTGAAAGAGCTACGACAAAGCCTATAAGTAATCTAATGTATCCAAAACTACGTGATGCCATGCATTATGCTTTGTTTATAAGCGTTTACTCAAGGAGCACCAATAATCAGTATAGACTGATCATTTTAGGTGGCTGATCAACTTGACATGTCCGCAGTAGATCATTTGTAACTTTTGATTTAGAGTTTAAAATGACACAAATCCAATACCCAGATTAAGCTAGCTCAGTTTTTTATATTGTGGTTAAATTTAAGACAAAAATAGCAACGACACAGCCTCCAAGTAATCTAATCTTTCCGAAATTTTGTGATGCCATGCATTATGCTTCATTTGTAAACCTTTGCAAAATGAGCACCAATGATCAGTTTAGAATGATCATTTTAATTAGCTGATCAACTTGACATGTCTGCATTAAAACGACCGTAACATTTGATTTAGAGCTCAAAATGACATGAATCGAACGTCCACATTAATTTAGCTCAATTTTCAATATTATGACAACAATTAAGACTGAAAGAACTACGACAAAGCCTCCAAGTAATCCAATGTATCCAAAACTGTTTGATGCCGTGCATTATGCTTCATTTATAAGACTTTACTCAAGGAGCAACAATAATAAGTTTAGAATGATCATTTTAACTGGCGGATCAACTTGACATGTCCACACTAAATTCTCCGTAACTTTTGATTTAGACTTCAGAATGACACGAATCCAACGCCTACGTTAAGGTAGCTCAGTTTCCTATATTGTGATTAAATTTAAGACAGAAATAGCAAGGACACAGCCACCAAGTAATCCAATTTATAACAAACTGCATGAGCCCATGCATTATGCTTTATTTGTAAACCTTTTCTCAATGAGCATGAATGATCAGTTTATAATGATCAATTTAACTAGCTAATCAACTTAACATGTTTTCACTAAATCGTTAGAGCTCAAAATGACATGACTAGAACGTCCACGTTAATCTAGCTCAATTTTCAATATTCTGACAACATTTTAGACTAAAAGAGGTACGACAAAGCCTCTAAATAATCCAATGTATCCCAAACCGTGTGAAGCCATGTATTATGCTTCATTTACAAGCCTTTACTCAAAGAGCACCAATGATAAGTTTAGAATGATCATTTTAACTGGCCGATCAACTTGACATGTCCGCACTAAATAGTCCGTAACTTTTGATTTTGAGTTCAGAATGACACGAATCTAATGCTCACCAAGCTACTTCAATATTCTATATTGTGATAAAATTTTAAACCGAAATAGCTACGAAAAAGAATCCAAGTAATCCAACCTATCCCAAACTGCGTGATGCCATGCATTATGCTTCATTTCTAAACCTTTCCTCAATGCGCAGAGGTGATAAGTTTAGAATGATCATTTTAACTAGCTGATCAACTTGACATGTCAGCACTAAATTGTCTTTCACATTTGATTTAGAGCTCAGAATGACATGAATCCAAAGGCCACGTTAATCTAGCTCAATTTTCAGTACTACGACAATATTTGAGGCTGAAAGAGCTTCCATGTAATCCAATGTATCCCAAACTGCGTGATGTCATGCATTATGCTTCATTTGTAAACCTTTGTTAAATGAGCACCAATGATCAGTTTAGAAAGATTATTTTAACGAACTGATCAACTTGATATGTCCACACTAAATTGTCGATAACATTTGATTAGAGCTCAAAATGACATGAATCCAAAGTCCACGTCAATCTAGCTCAATTTTCAATATTGTGACAACATTTGAAACTGAAAGAGTTACAACAAAGCCTCCAAGAAATCCAATGTATCCCAAACTGTGTGATGGCATGCATTATGCTTCATTTATAAGGGTTTACTCAAGGAGCACCAATGATCATTTTAATTGGATGATAAAATTGACATGTCTGCAATAGATCATCTGTAACTTTTGATTTAGAGTTTAGAATGACACGAATCCAATGCCCACGTTAACCTAGCTTTGTTTTCTATATTGTGATTAAATTTAAGACCGAAATAGCTATGACAAAGCCTTCAAGTTATCCAGTATATCCCAAACTTCTGGATGTCATGCATTATGCTTCATTTGTAAATTTTTGCTCAATGAGCACCAATGATCAATTTAGAAGTATCAATTAAACTAGCTGATAAACATGACATGTCCCCACTAAATAATATGTAACTTTGGATTTAGAGTTCAGAATGACACGAGTTCAACGCCCACTTAAGCTAGCTCGATATTCTTTATTGTGAATTAATTTAAGTCAGAAATAGGAATTACAAAGCCTCCAAATAATCAAATCTTTCTCAACCAGTGTGATGCCATGCATTATGCTTCATTTGTAAACCTTTTCTCAATGAGCACCAATCATCAGCATAGAATGATCATTTTAATTAGCTGATCAACTTTACATGTCTGCACTAAATCGTTTTTAACATTTGATTTAGAGCTCAAAATGACATGAATCCAATGGCCATGTTAATATAGCTCAACTTTCAATATTGTGATAACATTTGAGAATGAAAGAGGTACGACAAAGCCTTCAAGTAATCCAATGTATCCCAAACAGCATGATGCCATGCATTATGCTTCATTTATAAGCCTTTCCAGAAGGAGCACCAATGATTAGTTTAAAATGATCATTTTTACTGGCCGATCAACTTGACATATCCGCACTAAATAGTCCGTAACTTTTTATTTTGAATTCTGAATGACACGAATTTAATGTTCACGTTAAGCTACCTCAATATTTTATATTGTGATAAAATTTAAAACCGAAATAGGTAGGAAAAAGAATCCAAGTAATCAAATCTATCCAAAATTGCCTGATGCCATGCATTATGCTTCCTTTGTAAACCTTTCCTCAATGAGCACCATTGATAAGTTTAGAATGATCATTTTAACCAGCTGATCAAGTTGACATGTCAGCACTAAATCCTCTTTCACATTTGATTTAGGGCTCAAAATGACATGAACTCAACGGGCACGGGAATCTAGCTCAATTTTCAATATTACGACTATATTTAAGACTGAAAGAGCCTCCAAGTAATCCAATGTATCCCAAACTGCGTGATGCCATGCATTATGTTTCATTTGTAAACCTTTGTTAAATGAGCACCAATGATCAGTTTAGAATGATCATTTTAACTAACTGATCAACTTGATATGTCCACACTAAATTTTCTATAACATTTGATTTAGAGCTCAAAATGACATGAACCCAAAGACCACGTTAATCTAGCTCAATTTTAAATATTGTGACAACATTTGAGACTAAAAGAGTTACAACAAAGCATTCAAGTAATCCAATGTATCCCAAACTACGTGATGGCATGCATTATGCTTCATTTGTAAATCTTTGCTCAATGATCACCAATGATCAATTTGGAATGAGCAAATAAACTAGCTGATACACTTGACATGTGATTAAACTTAAGACCAAAATAGATATGACAAAGCCTTCAAGTTATCCAATCTATCCCAAACTGCTAGATGTCATGCATTATGCTTCATTTGTAAATCTTTGCTCAATGAGCACCAATGATCAATTTAGAATGATCATCAAACTGGCTGATAAACTTGACATGTCCGAACTAAATAATTTGTAACTTTGGATTTAGAATTTAGAATGACACGAGTTCAATGCCTACATTAACCTAGCTCGATATTCTTTATTGTGATTTAATTTAAGACAGAAATAGGAATGACGAAGCCTCTAAGTAATCAAATCTATTTCAACCAGTGTTATGTCATGCATTATTCTTCATTTCTAAACCTTTGCTCAACGAGAACTAATCATCAGTTTAGAATGATCATTTTAAGTAGCTGATCATCTTGATATGTCCGCACTAAATCGTCTTTAACATTTTATTTAGAGCTCAAAATGACATTAATCCAACGGCCATGTTAATATAGCTCAACTTTCAATATTGTGATAACATTTCAGACTGAAAGAGGTACGACAAAGCCTCCAAATAATCCAATGTATCCCAAACAGTGTGATGTCATGCATTATGCTTCATTTATAAGCCTTTACTCAAGGAGCACCAATGATAAGTTTAGAATGATCATTTTAACTGGCCGATCAACTTGACATGTCTGCACTAAATAGTCCATAACTTTTGATTTTGAGTTCAGAATGACACGAATCTAATGCTCACGTTAAGCTACATCAATATTCTATATTGTGATAAAATTTTAAACCGAAATAGCTACGAAAAAGAATCCAAGTAATCCAATCTATCCCAGATTGCGTGATGCCATGCATTATGCTTCATTTGTAAACCTTTGCTCAATGAGCACCAATGATAAGTTTAGAATGATCATTTTAACTAGCTGATCAACTTGACATGTCAGCACTAAATCATCTTTCACATTTGATTTAGAGCTCAAAATGACATGAATCCAACGGCCACGTTACCCTAGCTCAATTTTCAATATTACGACAATATTTGAGACTGAAAGAGCCTCCAAGTAATCTAATGTATCCCAAACTGCGTGATGCCATGCATTATGCTTCATTTGTAAACCTTTGTTAAATGAGCACCAATGATTAGTTTATAATGATCATTTTAACTAACTGATCAACTTGATATGTCCACACTGTCTATAACATTTCATTCAGAGCTCAAAATGACATGAATCCAAAGCCCACATTAATCTATCTCAATCTTCAATATTCTGGCAACATTTGAGACTAAAAGAGTTACAACAAAGCTTCCAAGTAATCCAATGTATCCCAAACTGCGTGATTTCATGCATTATGCTTCATTTATAAGGGTTTACTCAAGAAGCACCAATGATCATTTTAACTGGACAATAAAATTGACATTTCTGCACTAAATCGTCTGTAAATTTTTATTTAGACTTCAGAGTGACACGAATCCAATGCACAAGTTAAGCTAGCTTTGTTTCCTGTTATTAAATTTAAGACCGAAATAGCTATGAAAAAGCCTTCAAGTTATCCAATCCCAAACTTCTGGATGTCATGCATTATGCTTCATTTGTAAATCTTTGTTCAATGAGCACCAATGATCAATTTACAATGATCGATTAAACTAGCTGATAAACTTGACATGTTCCCACTAAATCATCTGTAACTTTTGATTTAGAGTTCCGAATGACACGAGTTCAACGTCCACATTAAGCTAGCTCGATATTCTTTATTGTGAATTAATTCTGGACAGAAATAGGAACGACAAAGCCTCCAAATAATCAAATCTATCTCAACCAGTGTGATGCCATGCATTATGATTCATTTGTAAACCTTTGCTCAATGAGCACTAATGATCAACTTAGAATGATCATTTTAATTAGCTGATCAACTTGACCTGTCCGCACTAAATCGCCTTTAACATTTGATTTAGAGCTCAAAATGACATGAATCCAACGGCCATGTTAATATAGCTCAACTTACAATATTGTGATAACATTTTAAACTGAAAGAGTTACGGCAAAGCCTCCATGTAATCCAGTGTATCCCAAACTGCGTGATGGCATAAATTATGCTTCATTTATAAGCATTCACTCAAGGAGCACCAATGGTCAGTTTAGAATGATCATTTTATCTAGCCGATCAACTTGACCTGTTCGTACTAAATCATCTGTAACTTTTGATTTGGAGTTCAGACTGATACTAATCAAATGCCCACGTTAATCTAGCTCAATTTTCTATATTGAGATAAAATTAAAGAACGAAATAGCTACGAAAAAGCCTAAAAGTAATCCAATGTATCTCAAACTGTGTGATGCCATTCATTATGCTTCATTTGTAAATCTTTGCTCAATGATCACCAATGATCAATTTAGAATGATCAAATAAACTAGCTGATACACTTGACATGTGATTAAACTTAAGACCAAAATAGATATGACAAAGCCTTCAAGTTATCCAATCTATCCCAAACTGCTAGATGTCATGCATTATGCTTCATTTGTAAATCTTTGCTCAATGAGCACCAATGATCAATTTAGAATGATCATTAAACTGGCTGATAAACTTGACATGTCCGAACTAAATAATTTGTAACTTTGGATTTAGAATTTAGAATGACACGAGTTCAATGCATACGTTAGCCTAGCTCGATATTCTTTATTGTGATTTAATTTAAGACAGAAATAGGAATGACGAAGCCTCAAAGTAATCAAATCTATCTCAACCAGTGTTATGTCATGCATTATTCTTCATTTCTAAACCTTTGCTCAACGAGCACTAATCATCAGCTTAGAATGATCATTTTAAGTAGCTGATCATCTTGCTATGTCCGCACTAAATCGTCTTTAACATTTTATTTAGAGCTCAAAATGACATTAATCCAACGGCCATGTTAATATAGCTCAACTTTCAATATTGTGATAACATTTCAGACTGAAAGAGGTACGACAAAGCCTCCAAATAATCCAATGTATCCCAAACAGTGTGATTCCATGCATTATGCTTCATTTATAAGCCTTTACTCAAGGAGCACCAATGATAAGTTTAGAATGATCATTTTAACTGGCCGATCAACTTGACATGTCTGCACTAAATAGTCCATAACTTTTGATTTTGAGTTCAGAATGACACGAATCTAATGCTCACGTTAAGCTACCTCAATATTCTATATTGTGATAAAATTTTAAACCGAAATAGCTACGAAAAAGAATCCAAGTAATCCAATCTATCCCAAATTGCGTGATGCCATGCATTATGCTTCATTTGTAAACCTTTGGTCAATGAGCACCAATGATAAGTTTAGAATGATCATTTTAACTAGCTGATCAACTTGACATGTCAGCACTAAATCATCTTTCACATTTGATTTAGAGCTCAAAATGACATGAATCCAACGGCCACGTTACCCTAGCTCAATTTTCAATATTACGACAATATTTGAGACTGAAAGAGCCTCCAAGTAATCTAATGTATCCCAAACTGCTTGATGCCATGCATTATGCTTCATTTGTAAACCTTTGTTAAATGAGCACAATGATTAGTTTATAATGATCATTTTAACTAACTGATCAACTTGATATGTCCACACTAAATTGTCTATAACATTTCATTCAGAGCTCAAAATGACATGAATCCAAAGCCCACATTAATCTATCTCAATCTTAAATATTCTAAAAGAGTTACAACAAAGCTTCCAAGTAATCCAATGTATCCCAAACTGCGTGATGTCATGCATTATGCTTCATTTATAAGGGTTTACTCAAGAAGCACCAATGATCATTTTAACTGGACAATAAAATTGACATTTCCGCACTAAATCGTCTGTAAATTTTTATTTAGACTTCAGAGTGACACGAATCCAATGCACAAGTTAAGCTAGCTTTGTTTCCTGTTATTAAATTTAAGACCGAAATAGCTATGAAAAAGCCTTCAAGTTATCCAATCTATCCCAAACTTCTGGATGTCATGCATTATGCTTCATTTGTAAATCTTTGTTCAATGAGCACCAATGATCAATTTACAATGATCGATTAAACTAGCTGATAAACTTGACATGTCCCCACTAAATCATCTGTAACTTTTGATTTAGAGTTCAGAATGACATGAGTTCAACGTCCACATTAAGCTAGCTCGATATTCTTTATTGTGAATTAATTCTGGACAGAAATAGGAACGACAAAGCCTCCAAATAATCAAATCTATCTCAACCAGTGTGATGCCATGCATTATGATTCATTTGTAAACCTTTGCTCAATGAGCACTAATGATCAACTTAGAATGATCATTTTAATTAGCTGATCAACTTGACCTGTCCGCACTAAATCGCCTTTAACATTTGATTTAGAGCTCAAAATGACATGAATCCAACGGCCATGTTAATATAGCTCAACTTACAATATTGTGATAACATTTTAAACTGAAAGAGTTACGACAAAGCCTCCATGTAATCCAGTGTATCCCAAACTGCGTGATGGCATAAATTATGCTTCATTTTTAAGCATTCACTCAAGGAGCACCAATGGTCAGTTTAGAATGATCATTTTATCTAGCCGATCAACTTGACCTGTTCGTACTAAATCATCTGTAACTTTTGATTTGGAGTTCAGACTGATACTAATCAAATGCCCACGTTAATCTAGCTCAATTTTCTATATTGAGATAAAATTAAAGAACGAAATAGCTACGAAAAAGCCTAAAAGTAATCCAATGTATCTCAAACTGTGTGATGCCATTCATTATACTTCATTTGTAAGCGTTTACTCAAGGAACACCAATGATTAGTTTAGAATGATCGTTTTAATTGGCGATCAACTTCACATTTCCGCTCTAAATCGTCCAAAACTTTTTATTTAGAGTTCATAATGACAAGAATCCGAAGCCCACATTAAGCTAGCTTAATTTTCTATATTGTGATTAAATTTTAGAGTTAAAGAGCTACAACAAAACCTCCAAGTAATCTAATATATCCCAAATTGTGTGATACCATGCATTATGCTTCATTTGTAAACCTTTGCCAAATGAGCACCAATGATCCATTTAGAATGATCATTTTAACTAGCTGATCAACTTCACATATCCGCACTAAATCGACCGTAACATTTGATTTAGTGCTCAAAATGACATGAATCAAACGTCCACTTTAATCGAGCTCAATTTTCAATATTATAACAATATTTAACACTGATAGAGCTACGAAAAGGCCTCCAAGTAATCCAATGTATCCCAAACTGCATGATGCCGTGCATTATGCTTCATTTATAAGACTTTACAAAAGGAGCTCCAATGATCAGTTTAGAATGATCATTTTATCTGACCGATCAACTTGACATGTCCGTACTAAATCGTTTGTAACTTTTGATTTGGAGTTCAAACTAACACTAATCAAATGCCCGCGTTAAGCTAGCTCCATTTTCTATATTGAGATAAAATTTAAGAACAAAATAGCTACGAAAAATCCTCCAAGTAATCCAATCGATCCCAAACTGTGTGATACCATGCATTATGCTTCATTTGGAAACCCTTGCTCAATCAGCACCAATGATCAGTTTATAATGATCATTTTAACTAATGGATCAACATGACATGTCGGCACAAAATCTTTTGTAACATTTGATTTAGATCTCAAAAGGATATGATTCGAACGCCACGTTAATCTACCTCAATTTTCAATATTGTGACAACATTTGAGACTAAAAGAGCTACGAAAAAGCCTCCAGGTAATCCAATGTATGCCAAACTGCTCGATGCCAGGCATTATGCTTCATTTATAAGCATTTACTCAAGGAGAACCAATGATCAGTTTAGAATGATCATTTTAACTGGACGATCAACTTGACATTTCCGCACTAAATCGTTCGCAACTTTTGATTTAGAGTCCAGAATGACATGATTCCAATGCCCAAGTTCAGATAGCTCATTTTTCTATATTGTGGTTAAATTTAAGACAGAAATAGCTAGACAAAGCCTCCAAGTAATCTAATCTATCTCAAACTACGTGATGCCATGCATTATGCTTCATTTGTAAACCTTTGTTAAATGAGCACCAATGATCAGTTTAGAATGATCATTTCAACTAGCTGATCAACTTGATATGTCCACACCAAATCGTCTATAACATTTAATTTAGAGCTCAAAATGACATGAATCCAACGCCCACGTTAATCTAGCTCAATTTTCAACATTGTAACAATATTCGAGACTGAAAGATCTACGACGTAGCCTCCAAGTAATCTAATATATCCCAAACTGCATGATGCTTTGCATTATGCTTCATTTATAAGCGTTTACTCAAGGAGCACCAATGATCAGCTTAGAATGATCATTTTAGCTGGCCGATCAATTTGACTTATCTGCAGTAAATCGTCCATAATTTTTGATTTAGTGCTCAAAATGACATGAGTCGAAAGCCCATGTTAAGCTAGCTCAATTTTCAATATTATGACAACATTTAAGACTGAAAGAGGTACGACAAAGCCTCCAAGTAATCCGATGTATCCCAAACTCCGTGATGACATGCATTATGCTTCATTTATAAGACTTAATCAAAGAGCACCATTGATAAGTTTAAAATGATCATTTGAACTGGCGGATCACCTTGACATGTCCACACTAAATTGTCCATAACTTTTGATTTAGAGTTCCGAATGACACAAATCCAATGCCCACGTTAAACTAGCTCAGTTTCCTATATTGTGATTAAATGTAAGACAGAAATAGCAAGGACACAGCCTCCAAGTAATCCAATTTTTCCCCTGCGTGAGGCCATGTATGACACTTCATTTGTAAACCTTTGCTCAATGAGCACCAATGATCAGTTTATAATGATCATTTTAACTAGTTGGTCAACTTAACATGTCTGCACTAAATCATTCGTAACATTTGATTTCGAGCCAAAATGACATGAATCCAATGACCACGTTAATCTAGGTTAATTTTCAATATTGTGACAACATATGAGACTAGAATAGCTACGATAAAGACTCCAAGTAATGCAATGTATCCCAAACTACGTGATGAGATGCATTATGCTTCATTTATAAGTGTTTACTGAAGGAGTACCAATGATCAGTTAAGAATAATCATTTTAACTGGCCGATCAACTTGACATTTCCGCACTAAATCGTCAGTAATGTTTTATTTGGAGTTGAGACTGACACGAATGAAATGGCCACGTTAAGCTAGCTCAATTTTTAATATTGAGATAAAAATTTAAGAACAAAATAGTTATGAAAAAGCTCACATGTAATCTAATCGATCCCAAAATGCGTGATACCATGCATTATGGTTCATTTGTAAACCTTTGCTCAATGAGCACCAATAATCAGTTTAGAACGATCATTTTAACTACCTGATCAACTTGAAATGTCCACACTAAGTCATCCATAACATTTCATTTAGAGCTTAAAGCGACATGAATCCAACGCCCATGTTAATCTAGCTGAGTTTTCAATACTGTGACAACATTTGAGACTGAAAGAGCTACGACAAAGCCTCCAAGTAATCCAATGTATCCCAAACTACGTGATGCCATGCATAATGCTTCATTATAAGTCTTTACCCAAGTAGCACCAATGATCAGTTTAGCATTATCATTTTAACTGGCCGATCAACTTCACATGTTCGCACTAAATCGGCTGTAACTTTTGATTTAGTTCAAAATGACATGAATCCAACACCCACGTTAAGCAAGGTCAGTTTTTTTATATTGTGATCAATTTTAAGACTAAAATAGCTAACACAAAGCCACCAAGTAATCCAATCTATCCGAAACTGCTGGATGCCATGAATCATGCTTCAATTGTATATATTTGCTCAAGACCATCGATAATCAGTTTAGAATGATCATTTTAACTAACTGATCAACTTGACATGTCCGCACAAAATCGTCTTTAACATTTGATTTAGAGCTCAAAAGGACATGAATCCAATGACTACATTATTCTAGGTCAATTTTCAATTTTGTGACAACTTTTGAGACTAGAAGAGCAACAAAAATCCTCCAACTAATCCAATGTATCCTAAATTGCGTGATTACATGTATTGTGTTTTATTTGTAAACATTTACTAAATGAGCACCAATGATCAGTTTAGAATGATCACTTTAACTAGCTGATCAACTTGACATGCCCACACTAAACCGTGTGTAACATTTGATTTTGAGCTCAAAATGACATGAATCCAATGCCCACGTTAATCTAGCTCAATTTTCAACATTACGACAATATTTGAGACTTAAAGAGCTACGACAAAGCCTCCAAGTAATTCAATGTATCGCAAAGTGCGTGATGGCATACATTATGCTTTGTTTATAAGCGTTTGCTCAAGGAGCACCAATGATCTGTTCAGAATGATCATTTTTACTGGTTGAGCAACTTAACATGTCCGCACTAAATTGTCCATAACTTTTTTATTTAGAGTTCATAGTGAAAGGAATGCAATGCCCACATTAAGCTAGCTCAGTTTTCTATTTGTGATAAAATTTAAGACAGTCAAGGACACAACCTCCAAGTAATCCAATTTATCCCAAACTGCGTGAGGCCATGCATTATGCTTCATTTGTAAACTTTTGCTGAAATAGCACCAATGATCAGGTTAGAATGATCATTTTAACTAGCTGATACACTTAACATGTCTGCACTAAATCGTCCATAACATTTGACTTAGTGCTAAAAATGACATGAATCAAACGCCCACATTAATCTAGCTCAACTTTCAATATTATGACAATATTTAAGACTGAGAGAGCCACGAAAAAGCCTCCAAGTAATCCAATTTATCCCTAACTGCGTGATGCCATGCATTATTCGTCATTTATCATTGTTTACTGAAGGAGCACCAATGATCAGTTTAGAATGGTCATTTTAACTGACCGATCAAGTTGACATTTCCGCACTAAATCGTCTGTAAAGTTTTATTTGGAGTCGAGACTGACACGAATCAAATACCCATGTTCAGCTAGCTCAATTTTCTATATTGAGATAAAAATTTAAGAACAAAATAGTTACGAAAAAGCCCCCATGTAATCCAATCGATCCCAAAATGCGTGATGCCATGCATTATGCTTCATTTGTAAACCTTTGCTCAATGACACCAATAATCAGTTTAGAATGATCATTTTAACCAGCTGATAACCTTGACATGTCCACACTAAGTCATCCGTAACATTTCATTTAAAGCTCAAAACGACATGAATCCAACACCCATGTTAATCTAGCTCAGTTTTCAATACTGTGACAACATTTGAGACTGAATGAGCTACGACAAAGCCTCCAAGTAATCCAATGTATCCCAAACTACGTGATGCCATGCATAATACTACATTATAAGCCTGTACCCAAAGAGCACCAATGATCAGTTTAGCATTATCATTTTAACAGGCCGATCAACTTCACATGTTTGCACTAAATCATCTGTAACTTTTGAGTTAAAGTTCAGAATGACATGAATCGGACACCCACATTAAGCAAGGTCAGTTTTTTATATTGTGATCAAATTTAAGACTGAAATAGCTAAGACAAAGCCCCCAAGTAATCCAATCTATCCGAAACTGCTGGATGCCATGCATTATGCTTCATTTGTGAATATTTGCTCAAGAGTATCGATGATCAATTTAGAATGATCATTTTAACTAACTGATCAACTTGACATGTCCACACGAAATCATTTTTAACATTTTCTATAGAGCTCAAAATGACATGAATCCAATGACTACATTATTCTAGGTAAATTTTCACTATTGTGACAATATTTGAGACTAAAAGAGGAACAAAAAACCTCCAACTAATCCAATGTATCCTAAACTGCGTGATCCCATGCATTATGCTTCGTATGTAAACAATTGCTAAATGAGCACCAATGATCAGTTTAGAATGTCACTTTAACTAGCTGATCAACTTGACATGTCCACACTAAATCGTCTGTAACATTTGATTTAGCGCTCAAAATGACATGAATCCAATGCCCACGTTAATCTAGCTCAATTTTCAATAATTACGACAACATTTGAGACTGAAAGAGGTACAACAAAGCCTCCAAGCAATCCGATGTATCTCAAACTGCGTGATGGCATGCATTATGCTTCGTTTATTAGGTTTACTCAAGGAGCACCAATGATCTGTTCAGAATGATCATTTTAACCGGCCGATCAACTTAACATGTCCGCACTAAATTGTCAATAACTTTTTATTTAGAGTTCAGAATGACACGAATGCAACACCCACGTTAAACTAGCTCACTTTTCTATTAGTGACAAAATTTAAGACAGTGAAGGAGACAACCTCCAAGTAATCCAATTTATCCCAAACTGCGTGAGGCCATTCATTATGCTTCATTTGTGAACCTTTGCTGAATGAGCACCAATGATCAGTTTAGAAAGATCATTTTAACTAGCTGATACACTTAACATGTCTACAGTAAATCGTCCATAACATTTGACTTAGTGCTCAAAATGACATGAATCGAATGCCCACATTAATCTATCTCAATTTCCAGTATTATTTAAGACTGAGAGAGCCACGAAAAAGTCGCCATGTAATCCAATTTAGCCCAAAATGCGTGATACCATGCATTATGCTTCATTTGTAAGACTTTACTCAATGAGCACCAACGATCATTTTATGATGATTATTTTAACTGGCTGATCAACTTGACATGTCCGCACAAAATCATCCACAACTTTTGATTTAGAGTTCAGAATGACAAGAATCCAACGACCAAGTTAAGTAGCTCAACTTCCTATATTGTGATTAAATTTAAGACAGAAATAGAAAGGACACAACCTCCAATTAATCCAATTGATCCCAAACTGCGTGAGGTTATGCATTATGCTTCATTTGTAAACCTTTGTTAAATGAGCACCATTGATCAGTTTAAATTGATCATTTTAATTAGCTGATAAACTTGATATGTCTGCACTAAATTGTCTGTAACATTTGATTTAGAGCTCAAAATGACATGAATCCGAAGCCCACGTTAATCTAGATCAATTTTCAATATTGTGGCAACATTTGAGACTGAAAGAGCTACAACAAAGCCTCCAAGTAATCCAATTTATCCCAAACTGCGTGATGGCATGCATTATGCTTCATTTATAAGGGTTTACTAAAGGAGAACCAATGATCATTTTAACTGACCGATCAACTTGATGTGTCTGCACTAAATCGTCTGTAACTTTTCATTTAGAGTTCAGAGTGACACGAATCCAATGGCCACATTAAGCTAGCTTTGTTTTTTATATTGTGATTAAATTTTAGACCAAAGTAGCTATGACAAAGCCTTCAAGTTATCCAATCTATCCCAAACTGCTGGATGTCATGCATTATTCTTCATTTGTAAATCTTTGCTCAATGAGCACCAATGATCAATATAGAATGATCTATTGAACTAGCTGATTAACTTGACATGTCCGCACTAAAGTATCTGTAACTTTTGATTTAGAGTTCAGAATGACATGATTCCAACGCCAACGTTAAGCAAGCTCAGTTTTCTATTTGTGATTAGATTTAAGACAGAAATAGCAAGGACACAACCTCCCAGTAATCCATTCTATCCCAAACTGAGTGATGCCATGCATTATGCTTCATTTGTAAACCTTTGCTGATTGAGCACCAATGATCAGTTTAGAATGATTATTTTAACTAGCTTATGAACTTGACATGTCCGCACTAAATCATCCGTAACTTTTGATTTAGAGCTCAAAATGACATGATTAGAACGCCCACGTTAATCTAGCTATTTTTCAATATTCTGACAAAATTTTAGACTAAACGAGGTACGACAAAGCCTCCAAATAATCCAATGTATCCCAAACCGTGTGATGCCATGCATTATGCTTCATTTATAATCCTTTACTCAAGGATCACCAATGATAAGTTTAGAATGATCATTTTAACTGGCCAATCAACTTGATATGTCCGCACTAAATAGTCCGTAACTTTGGATTTTGAGTTCAGAATGACACAAATCTAATGCTCACATTAAGCTACCTCAATATTCTATAATGTGATAAAATTTTAAACCCAAATAGCTACGAAAATGAATCCAAGTAATCCAACCTATCCCAAACTGTGTGATGCCATGCATTATGCTTCATTTATAAACCTTTCCTCAATGAGCACGTGTGATAAGTTTAGAATGATCATTTTAAATAGCTGATCATCTTGAAATGTCAGAACTAAATCATCTTTTACATTTGATTTAGAGCTCAAAATGACATGAATCCAACGGCCACGTTAATCTATCTCAATTTTCAATATTATGACAATATTTGAGACTGAAAGAGCCTCCACGTAATCCAATGTATCCCAAATGCGTGATGTCATGCATTATGCTTCATTTGTAAACCTTTGTTAAATGAGCACCAATGATCAGTTTATAATGATCAGTTTAACTAACTGATCAACTTGATATGTCCACACTAAACTGTCTATAACAATTGATTTAGAGCACAAAATGACATGAATCCAAAGCCCACGTTAATCTAGCTCAATTTTCAATATTGTGACAACATTTGAGACTAAAAGAGTTACAACAAAGCCTCCAAGTAATCCAATGTATCCCAAACTGCGTGATGGCATGCATTATGCTTCGTTTATTAGCGTTTACTCAACAAGCACCAATGATCAGTTTAGAATGATCATTTTAAATGGCCGATCAACTTCACATGTCTGCACTAAATCATATGTAACTTTTGATTCAGAGTTCAGAATGACACAAATCCAACGCCAACATTAACCTGGCTCAGTGTTCTATATTGTGATTAAATTTAAGACAAAAATAGAAAGGACATAGTCTCCAAGTAATCCAATCTATCCCAAACTGAGTGATTCCACGCAATATGCTTCATTTGTAAACATTTGCTCAATGAGCACTAATGATCAGTTTAGAAAGATCATTTTTTGGCTGATCAACTTGACATGTCCGCACTAAATTATCCGTAACATTTGATTTAGAGCTCAAAACGACATGAATTGACACACACGTTAATCTAGCTCAATTTTAAATATTATGACAACATTTGAGACTGAAAAAGATACGACAAAGCCTCCAGGTAATGTAAAGTATCCCAAACTGCGTGATCTCATGCATTATGCTTCATTTATAAGTGTTTACTCAAGGAGCACCAATGATCAGTTTAGAATGATCATTTTAACTAGCCGATCAACTTGAAATTTACCCACTAAATCGTCTGTAACTTTTGATTTAGAGTTCAGAATGACACGAATCGAATGCCCACATTAAGCTAGCTCAGTTTTCTATTTGTGATTGAATTGAATACCGAAATAGCTACGAAAAAGAATCCAAGTAATACATCCATCCCAAACTCTGTGATGCCATGCATTTATGCTTCATTTGTAAACCTTTGCTTGTTGAGCACCAATGATCAGTTTAGAATGATCATTTTAACTAGCTGATCAACTTAACATGTCCGCACTAAATTGTCTTTATCATTTGATTTTGATCTCAAAATGACATGAATCCATCGAGCACGTTAATCTAGCTCAATTTTCAATATTACGACAACATTTGACACTAAAAGAGCTACCACAAAACCTCCAAGAAATCCAATGTATGCCAAACTTTGTGATGCCATGCATTATGCTTCATTCATAAGCATTTACATAGGTAGCACCAATGATCAGTTTAAAATGATCATTTTAACTGGCCAATCAACTTCACATGTCCGCACTAAATAGTCTGAAACTTTTGATTTAGAGTTCAGAATGACAAGAATCCAACGCCCACATTAATCTAGCTTAATTTTCTATATTGTGATTAAATTTGAGAGTGAAAGAGCTACGAAAAAGCATCCAAGTAATCCAATATATCTCAAACTGCGTGATGCCATGCATTATGCTTCATTTATAAGCCTTTTCTCCAGGAGCACCAAAGATCAGTTTATAATGATCATTTTAACTAGCTCATCAACTAGACATATCCGCACTAAATCGTTCGTAACATTTGATTTAGAGCTCAAAATGACATGATTCAAACGCCCACATTAATCTATCTCAATTTTCCATATTGTCACAACATTTGACACTAAAAGAGCTACGACAAAACCTCCAAGAATTCCAACTATGCCAAAGTGGGTGATGCCATGCATTATACTTCATTTATAAGCATTTACTTAAGGAGCAACAATGATCAGTTTAGAATGATCATTTTAACTGGCCGATCAACTTGACATGTCCGCACTAAATTGTTTGTAACTTTTGATTTAGAGTTCAGAATGACAAGAATCCAAATCTCACGTCAAGCTAGCTCAGTTTTCTATGTTGTGATTAAATTTAAGATCGAAATAGCTATGACAAAGCGTCCAAGTAATCCAATATATCCCAAACTGTGTGATGCGATGCATTATGCTTCATTTGTAAACCTTTGTTAATTGAGCACCAATGATCGGTGTATAGTGATAGTTTTAACAAGCTGATCAACTTGATATGTCCGCACTAAATCGCCTGTAACATTTGATTTAGCGCTAAAATGACATGAATCCAAAACCCACGTTAATCTAGCTCAATTTTGAATATTGTGACAACATTTGAGACTGAAAGAGCTACGATAAAGCCTCCAAGTAATCCAATGTATCCCAAACTGCGTGATGACATGCATTATGCTCAGCTTAGAATGATCATTTTAACTGGCCGATCAAATTGACATGTCCGCACTAAATCCTCCATAACTTTTGATTTAGAGTTCAGAATGACACGAATCCAACGCCCACATTAAGTTAGCTTAGTTTTCTATATTGTGATTAAATTTAAGACAGAAATAGCAAGGAAAAAACCTCCAAGTAATCCAATCTACCCAAACTTCGTGATGCCATGTATTATGCTTCATTTGTAAACCTTTGCTCAATGAGTACCAATGATTAGATTAAAATGATCATTTTAACTAGCTGATCAACTTGATATGTCTGCACTAAATCATGAGTAACATTTGATTTAGAGCTCAAAATGACATGAATGAAACACCCACGTTAATCTAGCTCAATTTTCAATATTGTGACAACATTTGTGACTGAAAGAGCGACGACAAAACCTCTAAGTAATCCAATGTATCCCACACTGCGTGATGCCATGCATTATGCTTCATTTATAAGCGTTTACTCAAGGAGCACCAATGATCAGTGTTGAATGATCATATTAACATGCCGAACAACTTGACATGTCCGCACTAAATCGCCTGTAACATTTGATTTAGCGCTAAAAATGACATGAATCCAAAACCCACGTTAATCTAGCTCAATTTTGAATATTGTGACAACATTTGAGACTGAAAGATCTACGATAAAGCCTCCAAGTAATCCAATGTATCCCAAACTGCGTGATGACATGCATTATGCTCAGCTTAGAATGATCATTTTAACTGGCCCATCAAATTGACATGTCCGCACTAAATCTTCCATAACTTTTGATTTAGAGTTCAGAATGACACGAATCCAACGCCCACATTAAGTTAGCTCAGTTTTCTATATTGTGATTAAATTTAAGACAGAAATAGCAAGGAAAAAACCTCCAAGTAATCCAATTTACCCAAACTTCGTGATGCCATGCATTATGCTTCATTTGTAAACCTTTGCTCAATGAGTACCAATGATTAGATTAAAATGATCATTTTATCTAGCTGATCAACTTGATATGTCTGCACTAAATCATGAGTAACATTTGATTTAGAGCTCAAAATGACATGAATGCAACGCCCACGTTAATCTAGCTCAATTTTCAAAATTGTGACAACATTTGTGACTGAAAGAGCGACGACAAAACCTCTAAGTAATCCAATGTATCCCACACTGCGTGATGCCATGCATTATGCTTCATTTATAAGCGTTTACTCAAGGAGCACCAATGATCAGTGTTGAATGATCATATTAACATGCCGAACAACTTGACATGTCCGCACTAAATCGCCTGTAACATTTGATTTAGCGCTAAAAATGACATGAATCCAAAACCCACGTTAATCTAGCTCAATTTTGAATATTGTGACAACATTTGAGACTGAAAGATCTACGATAAAGCCTCCAAGTAATCCAATGTATCCCAAACTGCGTGATGACATGCATTATGCTCAGCTTAAAATGATCATTTTAACTGGCCGATCAAATTGACATGTCCGCAATAAATCCTCCATAACTTTTGATTTAGAGTTCAGAATGACACGAATCCAACACCCACATTAAGTTAGCTTAGTTTTCTATATTGTGATTAAATTTAAGACAGAAATAACAAGGAAAAAACCTCCAAGTAATCCAATCTACCCAAACTTCGTGATGCCATGTATTATGCTTCATTTGTAAACCTTTGCTCAATGAGTACCAATGATTAAATTAAAATGATCATTTTAACTAGCTGATCAACTTGATATGTCTGCACTAAATCATGAGTAACATTTGATTTAGAGCTCAAAATGACATGAATGAAACGCCCACGTTAATCTAGCTCAATTTTCAATATTGTGACAACATTTGTGACTGAAAGAGCGACGACAAAGCCTCTAAGTAATACAATGTATCCCACACTGCGTGATGCCATGCATTATGCTTCATTTATAAGCGTTTACTCAAGGAGCACCAATGATCAGTGTTGAATGATCATATTAACATGCCGAACAACTTGACATGTCCGCACTAAATCGCCTGTAACATTTGATTTAGCGCTAAAAATGACATGAATCCAAAACCCACGTTAATCTAGCTCAATTTTGAATATTGTGACAACATTTGAGACTGAAAGATCTACGATAAAACCTCCAAGTAATCCAATGTATCCCAAACTGCGTGATGACATGCATTATGCTCAGCTTAGAATGATCATTTTAACTGGCCCATCAAATTGACATGTCCGCACTAAATCTTTCATAACTTTTGATTTAGAGTTCAGAATGACATGAATCCAACGCCCACATTAAGTTAGCTCAGTTTTCTATATTGTGATTAAATTTAAGACAGAAATAGCAAGGAAAAAACCTCCAAGTAATCCAATTTACCCAAACTTCGTGATGCCATGCATTATGCTTCATTTGTAAACCTTTGCTCAATGAGTACCAATGATTAGATTAAAATGATCATTTTAACTAGCTGATCAACTTGATATGTCTGCACTAAATCATGAGTAACATTTGATTTAGAGCTCAAAATGACATGAATGCAACGCCCACGTTAATCTAGCTCAATTTTCAATATTGTGACAACATTTGTGACTGAAAGAGCGACGACAAAGCCTCTAAGTAATCCAATGTATCCCACACTGCATGATGCCATGCATTATGCTTCATATTAACATGCCGATCAACTTGACATGTCCGCACTAAATCGTATTTAACATTTGATTTAGATCTCAAAATGTCATGAAACCAACGCCCACGTTAATCTAGCTCAATTTTAATTATTGTGACAACATTTGAGACTGAAAGAGGTACAACAAAGCCTCCAACTAATCCAATCTATCCCAAACTGCGTGATGCCATGCATTATGCTTCATTTGTAAACCTTTTCTCGGTGAGTACCAATGATCATTTTAACTAGCTGATCAACTTAACATGTCCGGAAAAAAATAGTCTTTCCTATTTGATTTAGTGCTCAATATGACATGAATCACCAATGCCCACATTAATCTAGCTCAATTTTTATCATTGTGACAACATTTGAGACTTAAAGACCTAGAACAAAGCCTCCAAGTAATCCAATGTATCCCACACTGCGTGATGCCATGCATAATGCTTCATTTATTAGCCTATTCACAACGAGTGCCAATGATAAATTTAGAATTGTCGTTTTAGCTGGCCGATGAACTTGACATGTCCGCACTAAATCATCTGAAACTTTTGATTTGGCTGAATGACACGAATCCAACGCTCACGTTAAGGTATCTCAATTTTCTATATTGTGATTAAATTTAAAACCAATATAGTAAGACAAAGCCTCCAAGTAATCCAATCTATCCCAAATTGCGTGATGCCATGCATTATGCTTTTCGTGCATTACCTTTGCTAAATGATCACCAATTATCAGTTTAGAATGACCATTTTAACTAGCTGATCAACTTGACTTGTCCGCATTTAATCATCTTTAACATTTGATTTAGAGTTCAAAATAAAAGGAATCCAGCGCCCACATCAAGCTAGCTCAATATTCTATATTGTGACCAAATTTAAGACAGAAATAGCTAGGACATAACCTCCAACAAATCCAATCTATCCCAAACTACGTGATGTCATGCACTGTGCTCCATTTGTAAACCTTTGCTCAATGAGCACCAATTATCAGTTCAGAACGACCATTTTAATTAGCTGATCAACGTGACATGTCCGCACTAAATCGCCTTTAATATTTCATTTAGAGCTAAGAATGACATGAATCCAACGGCCACGTTTATCTAGCTCAATTTTCAATATTGTGACAATATTTAAGGCCAAAATAGCTACCATAAAGCCTCCAACAAATTCAATCTATCCCAAACTGCATGATGTCATGCTTTATGCTTCATTTGTAAACCTTTCCTCAATGGGCATCAATGATCATTTTAGACTGACCATTTTAACTACCTGATCAATTTGACATGTCCACACTAAATCATCTTTAACATCTGATTTAGAGCTCAAAATGAAAGGAATCCACCGCCCACGTCAAGCTAGCTCAATATTCAATATTTGTAGCCAAATTAAAGACTAAAATAGCTAGGACATAGCCTTCAAAAAATCCAATCTATCCCAAACTGCGTGATGTCATGTATTATGGTTCATTTGTAAACATTTGCTTAATGAGCACCAATGATCAGTTTAGAATTATCATTTTAACTAGCTGATTAACTTGACATGTCCGCACTAAATCGTCTTAAACATTTGATTTAGAGCTCAAAATGACATGAATCCAACGCCCACGTTAATCTAGCTCAATTTTCAATACTACGACAACATTTGAGATTGAAAAAACTACGACAAAGCCTCCAAGTAATCCAATGTATCGCAAACTGCGTGATGGCATGCATTATGCTTCGTTTATAAGCGGTTACTCAAAAAGCACCAATGATCTGTTTAGAACGATCATTTTAACTTGCCGATCAACTTAACATGTCTGCACTAAATCATCCGTAACTTTTGATTTAGAGTTCATAATGACTGGAATCCAACGCACACGTTAAGCTAGCTCAATTTTATTTATTGTGATAAAATTTAAGACCAAAATAGCTACAAAAAAGTCTACAAAGAATCCAATCTATCCCCAACTGTGTGATGCCATACATTATGCTTCATTTGTAAACCTTTTCTTGGTGAGCACCAATGATCAGTTTAGAATGATCATTTAACAAGCTGATCCACGTGACATATCCAGACTAAATTGTCTTTAGTATTTTATTTAGAACTGAAAATGACTTGAATCCAACGCCCACGTTAATCTAGCTCAATTTTTAGTATTGTGACAACATTTGAGACTTAAAGACCCATGGCAAAGCCTCCAAGTATTCCAATGTATCCCAAACTGTGTCATGCCATACATTATGCTTCATTTATAAGCCTTTACACAAGGAGTACCAGTGATCAATTTAGAATTATCATTTTTACTAGACGATCAACTTGACATGTCCGCACTAAATCATCTGAAGCATTTGATTTAGCAGAATGACATGAATCCATCGTCCACGTTAAGCTAGCTCAATTTTCTATATTGTGATTAAATTTAAAATAGAAATAGCTACAACAACGCCTCCAAGTAAGCCAATCTATCCCAAACAGCGTAATGCCATGCAATATGCTTCATTTGTAAAACTTTACTAAATGAGCAGCAAAGATCAGTTTAGAATGATCATTTTAACTAGCTTATCAATTTGACATCTCCGCACTAAATCGTTTTTAACATTTGATTTGGAGTTTAAAATGACATGAATCCAACGTGCACATTAATCTAGCGCAATTTACAATATTTTGCAACACTTGAACTGAAAGAGCTACGAGAAAGCCTCCAACTAATCCAATGTATCCCAAACTGCATGATGCCATGCATTATCCTTTATTTATAAGCCATTACTTAAGGAGCAGCAATGATCAGTTTAGAATGATCACTTTAACTAGCTGATCAACTTGACATGTCCGCACTAAATAGTCTTTAACATTAGATTGAGAGCTCAAAATGACAATAATCCAACGGCCACATTAATCAAGCTCAATTTTCTATATTTTGACAACATTTGAGACCGAAAGGGCTACAACAAAGCCTCCAAGTGATCCAATGTATCCCGAACTGCATGATGCCATGCATTATCCTTTATTTATGAGCCTTTACTTAAGGAGCAGCAATGATCAGTTTAGAATGATCACTTTAACTAGCTGATCAACTTGACATGTCCGCACTAAATCATCTTTAACATTAGATTGATAGCTCAAAATGACAATAATCCAACGGCCACATTAATCAAGCTCAATTTTCTATATTTTGACAACATTTGAGACCGAAAGAGCTACGACAAAGCCTCCAAGTAATCCAATGTATCCCAAACTGCGTGATGCCATGCATTATGCTTCATTTATAAGCCTTTACTCAAGGAGCACCAATGATCAATTTAAAATGATCATTTTAACTAGCTGATCAACTTGACATGTCCACACTAAATCCTCCGTAACTTTTGATTCAGAGTTCAGGATGACAGGAATCCAACGCACACGTTAAACTAGCTCAATTTTCTTTATTGTGATAAAATTTAAGACCAAAGTAGCTACAACAAAGTCTACAAGGAATCCAATCTATCCCAAACTGCATGATGTCATGCATTGTGCTTCATTTGTAAACCTTTTCTCAGTGAGCACCAATGATCAGTATGGAATGATCATTTTAAGTAGCTAATCAACGTGACATATCCGGACTAAATTGTCTTTAGTATTTGATTTAGAGCTCAAAATGACTTGAATCTAACACCCACGTTAATTTAGCTCAAGTTTTAGTATTGTGACAACATTTGAGACTTAAACACCCACGACAAAGGCTCCAAGTAGTCCAATGTACCCCAAACAGTGTGATGCCATGCATTATGCTTCATTTATAAGCCATTACACAATTTAGAATTATGTAAGGAGTACAAGTGATCAATTTAGAATTATCATTTTAACTCGCCGATCAACTTGACATGTCTTCAATAAATCGTCCGAAACATTTGATTTAGCATAATGACATGAATCCGACGCCCACGTTAACCTAGCTCAATTTTCTATATTGTGAATAAATTTCATATCGAAATAGCTACGACAAAGCCTCTAAGTAAAACAATCTATCCCAAACTGTGTGATGCCATGCATTATGCTTCATTTGTAAACCTTTTTTGAGTGAGCACCAATGATCAGTTAGAATGATCATTTTAACTAGCTGATCAACTTGATATTTCCGGACTAAATTGTCTTTAGTATTTAATTTATAGCTCAAAATGACAAGAATCCAACGTCCATGTTAATCTAGCTCAATTTTTAGTATTGTGACAACATTTAAGACTTAAACAGCTACGAAAAAGCCTTCAAGTGATCCAATGTTTCCAAAAAAGCATGATGCCATGCGTTATGCTTCATTTATAAGCCTTTACACAAGGAGCACCGATGATCAGTTTAGAATTATCATTTTAACTGGCCGATCAACCTGACATGTCCGAAATTAAATCATCCTAAACTTTTGATTTAGCATAATGACACGAATACAACGCCCACGTTAGGCTACCTCAATTTTCTATTTCATGATTAAATTTAAGAGAAAAATTGCTACGAAAAAGCCTCCTAGTAATCCAATTTATCTTAAACTGCTTGATGTCATGCATTATGCTTCATTTGTAAACATTTGCTTAATGAGCACCAATAATAAGTTTAGAATGATCATTTGAACTAACTTATCAACTTGACATCTCCGCACTAAATCGTTTTTAACATTTGATTTAGAGCTCCAAATGACATGAATCCAACATCCACATTAATCTAGCTCAATTTTCAAAAATGTGGAACATTTGAGACTGAAAGAGCTATGACAAAGCCTTTAACTAATCCAATGTATCCCAAACAACTTTATGCCATACATTATCCTTTATTTATAAGCCTTTACTCATGGAGCACCAATGATCAATTTAGAATGATCATTTTAACTGGCTGATTAACTTGACATGTCTCACTAAATTGGCCGTAAGTTTTGATTTAGAATTCAGAATAACACATATGCAACGTCCACGTTAAGCTAGCTCAATTTACTATATTGTCATTAAGTTTAAGATTGAAATAGCTATGACAAAGCTTCCAAGTAATCCAATCTATCCCAAACTGTGTGATACCATGCATTATGGTTCATTTGTAAACCTTTGCTCAATGAGCAACAATGATCAGTTTAGAATGATCATTTTAACTAGCTGATCAACTTGACATGTCTGCACTAAATCTTCTGCAATTTTTTATTTAGAGTTCACAATAACACGAATCCAACGCCTGTGTTAATCTAACTCAATTTACTATATTCTGTTTAAGTTTAAGCCCAAAATAACTATGATAAAGCCTCCAAGTAATCTAATATATCCCAAACTGCGTGATTCCATGCATTATGCTTCATTTGTAAGCCTTTTCTCATTGAGCACCAATGATCAGTTTAGAATGATCATTTTAACTTGCTGATCAACTTGATATGTCCGGAGTAAATCGTCTTTAACATTTGAGTTAGAGCCCAAAATTTCATGAATCCAAGGCTCACTTTAATCTAGCTCAATTTTCAATATTATGACAAAATTTGAGACTAAAGGAGCTACGACAAAGCCTCCAAGTAATCCAATGTATCCCAAACTGCGTGATGCCCTGCATTATGCTTCATTTATAAACCATTACTGAAGGAGCACCAATGATCATTTTAGAATGATCATTTATACACGCAGATCAACTTGACATGTACACACTAAATCCTCGGTAACTTTTGATTTAGAGTTCAAAATAACATGAATCCAGTGCCCAAGTCAAGCTAGCTCAATATTCTATTTTGTGACAAAATCTAAGAGCGAAATAGCTACGACAAAGCCTTTAAAAAATCCAGTATATGCCAACTTGCGTGATGTCAACAATTATGCTTCATTTCTAAACCTTTGTTCAATGAGCACAAATGATCAGTTTAGAATGATCATTTTAACTAGCTGATCAAATTGACATGTCCGCACTAAATCCTCTTTAACATTTGATTTAGAGCTCAAAATGACATGAATCCAACGCCCACTTTAATCTAGCTCAATTTTTAATATTGTGACAACATTTGAGACTAAAAGAGCTATGACAAAGCCTCCATATAATCCAACCTATCCCAAATTGCGTAATGCCATGCATTTTGCTAACCATCAGTTTAGAATGATCATCTTAACGAGCTGATCAACTTGACATGTCCGGAGTAAATCATCTTTAATATTCGATTTAGAGGTCAAAATAACATGAATAACCTGCCCACATTAATCTAGCTTAATTTTCAATATTGTGACAACATTTGAGACTAAAAAAGCTACGACAAAGCCTCCAAGTAATCCAATGTATCCCAAACTTCGTGATACCATGCAGTATGCTTCATCTGTAAACCATTCCTCAAGGAGCACCATTGATGAGTTTGGAATGATTATTTTAACTAGTTGATCAGCATGACATGTGCACACTATATCGTCTTTAACATTTGATTTAGAGCTCAAAATGACATGAATCCAACTCCCCTCAATTCTCAATATTGTGACAACATTTGAGACTGAAAGAGCTACGACAAAGCTTCCAAATAATCCAATGTATCCCAAACTGCGTGATGCCATGCATTATACTTCATTTATAAGCTTTTACTCAAGGAGCACCAATGATTAATTTAGAGTGATCATTTTAACTGGCCGTTCAACTTGACATGTTCGCACTAAATTGTCCTAACTTTTGATACTATTGAGAATGACACAAATGCAACGCCCACATTAAGCTAGGTCAATACTCTATATTGTGAAAAATTTATGACCGAAATAACTACAACAAAGCCTCCAAGTAATCCAATCTATCCCAAACTGCATGATGCCATGCATTATCCATCAATTATAAACCTTTGCTCAATGAGCACCAATGATCAGTTTAGAGTGATCATTTTAACTAGATGATAACATGATATGTTTGGACTAAATCGTCTTTAACATTTGAGTTAGAGCTCAAAATGACATGAGTCAAACGCCCATGTTACTCTAGCTCTATTTTTAATACTTTGACACCATTTGATACAAGCCTTGATTCAAGGATGTATGCGCGTGGGCTGTTTGTAGAAGAGTAGGTGAGAAACTCAACCTTAGGCATCTGGATGGGGGTTTTCTGGTTGGTAAAAGATGGAAGGGTGAAGTGAACCACACGAGGGGTGATGAACCTCGTGATAAATCACAAACTTAGAGCTAGGAGGGCTGGTCTCAACTAGGTTCTAAGCGCACAAGCTTCTTTGAGAGAATAACTTGTAAAGAAAATTCGATCTTTATTAATTAGCAAAAAGGTTGTCGAACTACAATGCTGGAAGGAGCCTTATTAATATGCTCGACAGCTTGACCTTCTAGGGTCGACACAAATAAAGAAAAAGGAAAAGTTTACAAAAGTGCACAAAAGGAAAAGATACAAAAGTGTATAATCGAAAAAGGACCTATTCCTAAAATGTCTTTGACTCAATAAATGTAAATATTCTAGATCCTACCCTGCAAAACAGAAAGAGGCATATATTCGAATTGAAACTTACCTTAACTTACCTCATGGCCAAGAAATGGAAGGTGGCCGTCCTTGTGGCATGCACGCGCCTTGCTCCTAGTCTTCGACTTGGAGTAGGGTTAGAATCTTTGGGCCCTGACCTCTCTTGCCACTAAAGCCCAAGTCTCTGATGTCCCTTGTGTTGTTGAGAAGCTATTGGACTCTTCTTTGTACTTTTGGCCCATTGTCCTTAGTCGATCTTCCTCTAGGAGCTTGTCGACCCATAGGCTGAATTTGTGGAAGAGTGCCCTTGATCTGCTTCTTGTCATTGCTCCTTGAGGTACCACTGGTGTTGAGACTTCCTCTAAGTGCATGTCCTGGAGCTGGTAGCTCATTTGGTCCGAGTCCTCTTGTGTAGAAGTGGAAGTGTGCGTGTACTCGGCTGGATGGCCTGTACCGGCTGGATTGTGCGCGGTACTGGCCGGAATGACTTCAGGGCCGGCCAAGTTGATCCCGGAGTCGGCGGTGTCATCAGGGGGACCGGCGGTGTCATTCACGTCCCCACCAAGTGTGCCGGAAGCTTGGGCCTCTCCGCCGGCGATGTTGACCGGTCTGGTCCTATAGGTCGAAGGTCCGGCGGTACTGTCTGGTCCGGCAGGCGCGCCAGATGGTCCTGCTGTCTCGGGCAAGCTTCCTGGTCGGCCAGTCTGGTCTCCTGGCTGGATGTACGACCTGATGTCCTCATCATTCCCTCCCTCTTCAGTAGGTTTTGTCCTCAAAACTGGATCATCTGCATGGAAAGGGGCCAAGTCAGTAACATTGAACGTATTGGACACATTAAACTCACCTGGTAGCTCGATCCGGTAGGCGTTGTTGTTGATCCTCTCGAGCACTCTGAATGGTCCATCTCCTCTTGGTGCTAGCTTGGAACTCCTTAGGTTTGGGAACCTCTCCTGCCGTAGGTGTAGCCACACCCAATCGCCTGGTTGAAAGATCACCTCCTTTCTTCCTTTGTTGGCATGAGTCACGTACTGTCCGGTCCTCTTCTCCAAGTTCTCTGCTACCTTCTGGTGTAACCTCCTTATGAACTCTGCTTTGGATGCTCCGTTGAGGTTGGTCATCTCAGCTGGTGGCAGTGGTGTTTGCTCCAATGGGGTGAGAGGGTTGAAGCCGTATACCACTTCAAATGGTGTCTTCTTGGTTGCTGAGTGCACGGCTCGGGCTCGGTTGTAAGCGAACTCTATGAATGGCAGGCACTCCACCCAAGTCTTGAGGTTCTTCCCTAGTGTAGTCCTGAGAAGAGTTGATAGTGTCCTGTTGACAACTTCAGTTTGGCCATCGGTTTGAGGATGGCAGGTGGTAGAGAAGAGTAGCTTCGTGCCTAGCTTCCTCCAAAGGGTCCTCCAGAAATGGCTGAGGAACTTGGTGTCCCTGTCTGATACGATGGTCCTTGGCACTCCATGAAGCCGTACTATCTCCCTGAAGAACAGCTCAGCTGTTTGTGTGGCATCATTGACATTGGCACATGGAATGAAGTGTGCCATCTTGGAGAATCTGTCCACCACTACAAAGATTGCATCTTTGTGGTTGATCTTGGGCAGACCTAGAACAAAGTCCATCGAGATGTCCACCCATGGATGTGTTGGTATGGGCAGTGGGAGATACAACCCGTGAGGTTGCACTCGGGACTTTGCCTTCTTGCAAGTGATGCATCTTGCACAATGAGCTTCTACTGTCCTCTTGATGTGTGGCCAGTAGAAGTGCTCCTTGACCACTGCTAGAGTCTTGTCGACACCAAAGTGGCCCATGAGTCCTCCTCCATGAGCTTCTCGGATGATAAGCTCCCTTAGTGATCCCTGTGGTATGCACAGCCTTCTTTCTCGGAACAAGAATCCCTCATGGATGTAGAATTTGCCATGACTCCCTGTGCTACACTCCTTGTAGCTCTCAGCAAGGTCAGGATCATCCTTGTATAGATCCTTGATGTGCTCGAATCCTAGGACCTTTGCCTCCATGGTTGATATCAAGGCAAACCTCCTTGATAGTGCATCGGCTACCACATTGTCTTTGCCCTTCTTGTACTTGATGATGTACGGGAAGGTCTCTATGAACTCCATCCACCTGGCATGTCTCCTCTTGAGATTGGTTTGCCCTCTGAGGTGTTTGAGAGTCTCGTGATCAGTGTGGATCACAAACTCCTTGGACAGCAAGTAATGCTGCCAAGTCTCCAATGCTCGGACAAGGGCATAAAGCTCCTTGTCATAAGTGGGGTAGTTCAGTGAGGCACCACCTAGCTTCTCACTGAAGTATGCCACTGGTCTCCCTCCTTGGGTTAGCACTGCTCCTATGCCTATTCCAGAGGCATCACACTCCACTTCAAACGTCTTGTTGAAGTCGGGAAGGACTAGCACTGGTGCGTGTGTAAGGCTGTCCTTCAAGGCCTGGAATGCCTTCTCCTGAGCTTCTCCCCAGCTGAATCCCACGTTCTTCTTCACTACTGCCGTCAGTGGTGAGGCAATACTGCTGAAGTTGGGCACGAATCTCCTATAGAAGCTGGCCAGTCCGTGGAAGCTCCTTACTTGGCTGATGTTTCCTGGTGTTGGCCATTCTTGTATGGCTCGAATCTTCTCTTCATCAACCTGTAGGCCCTGTGAACTCACAACAAAACCTAAAAAGACAAGCTTATCAGTACAAAAGGTGCACTTCTTGAGATTGGCATAAAGCTCTTCTTGTCGAAGGGTTTTAAGTACCATCTCAAGATGTGTGAGGTGTTCCCGTAGGCACTTACTATAAACTAGTATATCATCAAAGTAAACTACCACAAACTTACTGATGTACGCCCTAAGAACTTGGTTCATAAGGCGCATGAAGGTGCTTGGGGCATTAGTCAAGCCGAATGGCATGACTGTCCACTCGTAGAGCCCTTGCTTTGTCTTGAAAGCAGTCTTCCACTCATCACCTTCCTTCATTCTTACCTGGTGGTATCCACTTTTGAGGTCTATCTTGGAGAAGACCGTGGCTCCACTCAGCTCATCTAGCATGTCATCCAGTCGTGGTATTGGATGCCTATACTTGACTGTGATGTTGTTGATTGCTCGGCAGTCCACGCACATGCGCCAAGTCCCATCCTTCTTGGGCACTAGTAGCACTGGTACGGCACATGGACTGAGGCTCTCTCGAACATATCCTTTCTCCAGGAGCTCCTTGACTTGCTTCTCAAGCTCCTTGGACTCCTCTGGACTCATCCGGTAGGCTGGCCGGTTGGGCAGGGCTGCTCCGGGCACTAGATCAATCTGGTGTTCTATGCCACGTAAAGGAGGCAAGCCTGCTGGTATCTCCTCTGGAAATACATCCTGGAACTTGTTGAGGAGAGTTGCTACTTCAGGAGGTAGCTCTACCTGTCCCTGTTCTATACTCAAAACTTCTTTGAAGACCATTAGTAACATTAAATCCTTCGAGGCTAAAGCTCTCCGGACATGGCTTGGTTGAATAAGAAAATTAGACTTGATAAGTTTCTTTTCCTTACTCATTTGGAGTTGTAGCTCGTGTACCTGGGCAGGTGTAAGAGGAGCCAAGCTGACCTTTCTTTTGTCATGCACAAAAGTGTAGAGATTGGTTCGGCCATCATGCCTGGTCTCTTTGTCAAACTGCCATGGTCTTCCTAGCAGAAGATGGCCAGCTTGCATGGGCACCACGTCGCACACGACTTGGTCTTGGTACTTGCCCACACTGAATGGCACAGTGACTTGCTCATGGATCTTGAGCTCCACTTTGTCATCAGCCATCTCAGTCTATATGGTCGAGGATGCCTTGTCTTCTCTAGACCTAGCTTATCAACCATATATGCACTAGCAACGTTAGTGCAAGAACCACCATCTATGATGAGGTTACATACCTTGCCCTTGATGGTGCAACGGCTGTGGAAGATGTTCTCCCTTTGGATGGTCTCTGAAGGATCCACCATTGCACTGAGGATACGTCTAGTGACCAGCACTTCCCCCACATCAGGGTACTCAATGTCACCATATTCTCCTTCTGGTTCATAGTCCTCTTCATCTTGGGACTCATATTCTCCTGCCTCCGTAATCAGCATGACTCGGTTGTTTGGGCACTCCCTTGAGATGTGTCCACGTCCCCTGCACTTGAAACAAGTTATGTCACGTGATCTTTGAGGGTTAGAAGACTTACCAGGCTCTCTCTGGTCACGGGTGGGTTCAGGAGGCTTGCTCTTGAACCTTGACTCGATCTCTACGCTTTTGCCTTTGTCCACGGTCTTGGGCATGTTGCTTGGTGCCCAAGGTGTCTTAGGCTTGCTGCGGATGTCTTGGCTCTTACGTTTGATGTGCTGCTCAGCCTGGACAGATAGGTGGAACAAGTCTTTGAAGTCATTGTAGATTTGCCTTTCCACCTTGCGGCTGATTCTTTCTTGGAGTCCATCCAAGAATTGTGCCATCAATGCTTCTTCATCATCATTGAGCTCCAATCTGTTCCTTAGCTTCTCGAACTCTTCATAGTACTCCTCTACTGATCTTGTACCCTGCTTAAGAGTACGAAAACGACGTTGCAAGTCTCTATGAAAGTAAGGTGGAACAAACCTTTGTCGCATGAGGTCTTTCATGTCGACCCATGAGTCTATGGGCCTCATTCTCTTCCTCCTTCTGTCAGATACCTCACGATCCCACCAGATGAGGGCATTGTCCGTGAGTTGTGCTACTGCCATTGAGACTCTCCTAGGTCCTGGTTGGTTGTAGTGATCAAAGATATGATCCATTCTCCTCTCCCAATCTAGGTAAGCCTCGGGGTCTACTTTTCCTGCAAAACTTGGAGGAGTTAGTTTAACATCAGGATGAATTACCCGGTTGTAGGTGTGTTCATCTCCATCCTCATGATGTCTAGGAGGCATTCTTGGTCTCTGGTGAAGACCATATGGCTCAAAGCCATCATCTTCTGCCTCTGGTTGCCGTGGAGGTCCTCTCGGCCTATGGTGATAGTTATGAGGTGGTGTGTCCTCATCTCCATCTGGCTGGGGTTCCTCCTGTTCGTGCCGTGTCCTAAGGTGCTCAGGACCCTCAGGACGGTCTTGCTCAGCTCTCACGTGCCTTATGGCCTGGAATCTCACCGGTCTTTCCACGCGCTCCAACCTCTCGCCTATGGATGCGAGTTGTGTTTGGAGTGTGGTGAACATGGCCATCATGGCTTCGGCTGCTTCTCTATTCTCTTCTCCCATGGCGTTCTACAAAGAAATAAGACAAGTTAGGATGCTCCTAAATTGTTAGGAGGGTTTTCTTTTTATAAGGGGTTAGAAAAAATGCAAAAAGGAAAAATCGTAAGGAAAGGAAATTCGAATAAAAGGAAAAAGGAAACTTCCTAGACAACTTGTGCTAGCTGTCCAATTCGAAATCTTTGGGTATTTTCCTATTTTCTATTTTTTTTCTTTTTGTTTTCTTTTTAATTTAACTTAAAATTAATGGAAATATGAATTAAACAAAAAGGAAAACGTGAATGGCAATGCAAAAGTGAATCTAAACCCTAGTGATACATGTAGAAGGCTAGATGCACTCGGTTTGGAGTTTGAGGTTTTTTTTTTATTTTTTTTTTCTCGAATGAGACTTAAACTAATGCAAGAACAAAAAAAACAAAACAAGCAAAAGGATAGAAACAACCTGGTTTAGGAGCTTTAAGCTCTGATACCAAAATGATACAAGCCTCGATTCAAGGATGTATGCGCGTGGGCTGTTTGTAGAAGATTAGGTGAGAAACTCAACCTTAGGCTTCTGGATAGGGGTTTTCTGGTTGGTATTCGATGGAAGGGTGAAGTGAACCACACGAGGGGTGATGAACCTCGTGATAAATCACAAACTTAGAGCTAGGAGGCTGGTCTCAACTAGGTTCTAAGCGCACAAGTCTCTCTTGAGAGAANATGCACTACGGACATATCAAGTTGATCGGCCAGTTAAAATGAACATTCTAAATTGATCATTGGTGCTCCTTGAGTAAAAACTTATAAATGAAGCATAATGCATGGAATAACGGATTTTGTTATACATTGGAATAATTGGAGGCTTTGTCGTAACTCTTTCAGTCTCGAATGTTGTCATAATATTGAAGAATTGGCTAGATTAACATAGCCGTTGGGTTGATGTCATTTTGAGATATAAATCAAATGTTTTAGATGATTTATTGCATACATGTCCAATTGATCAGCTAGTTAAAATGATCATTCTTAACTGATCATTGATGCTCATTGAGAAAGGTTTACAAATGAAGCATAATGCATGGCATCGCGCAGTTTTGGATAGATTGTATTTCTTGGAGGATTTGTGGTAGCTATTTTCGTCTTAAATTCTTTCACAGTATATAATATTGAGCTTGCTTAAAACGTGGGCGCTGGATTCATGTCATTCTGAACTATAAAGCACAAGCTACAGACGATGTACTATGGATATATCAAGTTGAACGGCCAGTTAAAATGATCATTCTAAACAGATAATTGGTGCCCCTTGAGCAAAGGCTTATAAATGAATTATAATGCATGGAATCACACAGATTTGGATACATTTGATTACTTGGGGGCTTTGTCGTAACTTTTTAAATCTCAAATGTTGTCACAATATTGAAAATTGAGGTAGATTAACCAGGCCGTTGGATTCATATCATTTTGAGCTCTAAATCAATGGTTTTAGTCGATTTAGTGCATGCATGTCAAATTGATCAGCTAATTAAAATGATCAATCTAAACTGATTATTGGTTCTGATTGAGCAAAGGTTTACAAATGAAACATAATGAATGGCATCACGCAGTTCGGGATAGATTGGATTACTTGGAGGATTTGTCATAGCTATTTTCGTCTTAAATTTTGTCACAATATAGAATATTGAGCTAGCTCACGTGTGGGTGTTGGATTCGTATCATTTTGAACTCTAAATCAAACGTTACTAACGATTTAGTGCGGTTATGTCAAATTGATCGGCAAGTTAAAGTGATCATTCTAAACTGATAATTATAAACTCATCATTAGTACTCCTTGATTAAAGGCTTAAAAATGAAGCATAATACATGGCATCATCCAATTTAGGATATACTAGATTACTTGAAAGCTTTGTCGTACCTCTTTCAGTCTCAAATGTCGTCACAATATAGAAAGTTGAGCTAGCTTAACGTGGGTGTTGGATTCGTGTCATTCGAACTTCTAAATCAAAGTATTAATGACGATTTAGTGCGGACATGTCAAGTTGATCAGCTAGTTAAAATAATCATTCTAAACTGATCATTGGTACTCATTGAGCAAAGGTTAACAAATCAACCATAATGCATGGCATCACGCAGTTTGGGATAGAGTTTGGAGACTTTTTGTAGCTATTTTGGTCTTAATTTTTGTCACAATATAAAATATTGAGCTAGCTTAACGTGGCCGTTTGATTCGTGCCATTCAGAACACTAACATGGACGATTTAGTTTGCCAATGTCAAGTTTATCGGCTAGTTAAATTGATCATTATAAACTGATCATTGGTGCTCATTGAGCAAAGGTTTACAAATGAAGCATAATATATGGCATCAGACAGTTTGGGATAGATTGGATTGCTTAGAGACTTTTTCGTAGCTATTTCCGTGTTAAATTTTATCACAATGTAGAAAATTGAGCTGGTTTAACGTAGGCGTTTAATTCGTGTCATTCTAAACTCTAAATCAAAAGTTACAGACTATTTAGTTCAGACATGTCAAGCTGATCAACGATTTAAAATGATCGTTTTAAACAGGCCATTGGTGCTTATTGAGTAAAGCCTTACAAATGAAGCATAATGCATGTAATCACACAGTTTGGGAAACATTCGATTACTTGGAGGCTTTGTCATAACTTTCTCAGTCTCAAATCTTGTCACAATATTTTAAATTGAGCTAGCTTAACCTGGCTGTTTGATACAAGCCTTGAAGCAAGGTCGTAACACTCGCAGACTGGTTGGAGAAGATTAGGCGAGAAACTTGGCCTTAGGCTTCTGGATAGGGGTTTTCTGATGGGTATTGGATGGAGGGGTGAAGTGAACCACACGAGGGGTGATGAACCTCTTGATAAATCACAACTTAGAAGCTAGGAGGGCTGGTCTCAACTAGGGTTCCAAGCGATAGAGTTTTAGGAGAAAAACTTGTAGGAAGAAGTGCTCTCTTTATTAATAATCAAAAGTTGTCGAAATACAATGCTGAGTTACAGGTAAACGATTTGTGTGGGATAAGGTAATCATGAAACCTTGACCAATATACCCTGCAGCTCGTAGGGTTTGTTGACCATAATTCATGAACCCAGTTATCATAGGAAGCATATTGTAATTATCTATGAATAATTTTATCTTTGTTTCTTTCTCTTGTTTAAAACAACTAATGAATATAGTGAATTCGTTTTCAATTTAGTGTGAAAAGAGTTGGAAAGAAGTTGTGAATAATAGATTACCAATGGAAATCGGTAAAAGAAATTTCCATCCAAGATTTAATAGTTGATCCATTCTTAGCCTAGGGTTCAAATCCTGTCATCCCTACCTATTACTGCTCAGAAGAGCAGTAACGAAGGATCTGTTTTAGATCTATCTTTTTTTTTAATAAAATTGGACATACATATAATTATGAAATTTATGATATACTATGATATAGTATATACGTACAAAATCGATTCGGGTTAAAGAATGTCTTCTAATCCATAAAAATTGTCGCATTGAATCCACAATTGATTGTAGTTTTTAGTTATATCGAAATCCTTAGAACTCATTAAATTACTACGATTCCTATTAGTTCTTATCTTGTAATTTTTGCTTTCACGAATCTTTCCATTTTCACTACAAATGAAATTATAAATGTAACTTTCATTGGAATCATTACTATCACTTAAAAAGTTACTATCAATATAGATGTGAGAATGAAAATAAGAGTTAATGCAACTATTACCAATTCACAGATAAAAAGGAAGAACTTCTAATCGAATCTAAATTGAAATTCAAAAAAGTAGTGGGGCAGATTATATAGATCTTTAACTCATATATACCTAGTCAATATCAAATATCACATATACAAGTGTTTCTTACATATTATTAATATGCTCGACAGCTTTGACCTTCTAGGGTTGACCCTAAATAAAAATGGAAAAGATAAAAAAGTGCATAAAGAAAATTACAAAAAGGAAATAACCCAAAAAGGAAAACTAACTAAATTGTTCTTGACTCAATAAATGGAAAACTTACTATTCCTACCCTGCAAAACAGAAAAGGCAAGTATATAACTGAAAATTTACCTTTTTTACATTTCAGCCAAGAAATGGAAGGTGGCCGACTGATGAGGACATCAGGTCGTACATCCAGCCAGGAGATCAGACTGGCCGACCAGGAAGCTTGCCCGAGACAGCAGGACCATCTGGCGCGCCTGCCGGACCGGACAGTACCGCCGGACCCTCGACCTATAGGACCAGACCGGTCAACATCGCCGGCGGTGAGGCCCAAGCTTCCGGCACACTTGGTGGGGACGTGAATGACACCGCCGGTCCCCCTGATGACACCGCCGACTCCGGAATCAACTTGGCCGGTCCTGAAGTCATTCCGGCCAGTACCGCGCACAATCCAGCCGGTACAGGCCATCCAGCCGAGTACACGCACACTTCCACTTCTACACAAGAGGACTCGGACCAAATGAGCTACCAGCTCCAGGACATGCACTTAGAGGAAGTATCTACACCAGTGGTACCTCCAGGAGCAATGACAAGAAGCAGATCAAGAGCACTCTTCCACAAATTCAGCTTATGGGTCGACAAGCTTCTAGAGGAAGAGCAGCTAAGGACAATGGGCCAGAAGAGCAAATTAGAGTCCAAAGGCTTCTCAACAACACAAGGAACATCAGAGACGTGGGCTTTAGTGGCAAGAGAGGTCAAGGCCCAAAGATACTTAACCCTACTCCAAGTCGAAGACTAGGAGCAAGGCGCATGCATGCCACAAGGACGGCCACTTTCCATTTCTTGGCCATGAGGTAAGATAAGGTAAGTTTACATTCGAATATATTTGCCTCTTTCTGTTTTGCAGGGTAGGATCTAGTTGTTTACATTTTTGAGTCAAAGACATTTTAGGAATAGGTCCTTTTTTTCGATTATGCACTTTTGTATCTTTTCCTTTTGTGCACTTTTGTAAACTTTCCATTTTTTTTATTTGTGTCGACCCTAGAAGGTCAAGCTGTCGAGCATATTAATAAGGCTCCTTCCAGCATGTAGTTCGACAACCTTTTTGATTATTAATAAAGTAGAACTTTTTCCCCTACAAGTTTTCTCTCTAAGAATCTTGTGCGCTTAGAACCCTAGTTGAGACCAGCCCTCCTAGCTCTAAGTTTGTGATTTATCACGAGGTTCATCACCCCTCGTGTGGTTCACTTCACCCTTCCATCGTTTACAAACCAGAAAACCCCTATCCAGAAGCCTAAGGTTGAGTTTCTCACCTAATCTTCTACAAACAGCCCACGCGCATACATCCTTGAATCAAGGCTTGTATCATGTCTGGACTAAATCATCTTTAATATTTGATTTAGAGCTCAAAATGACATGCATCCAACGCCCACCTTAATCTAGCTCAATTTTCAATTGTGACAACATTTCACAATAGTATCAAAAACTACGAAAAAACTTCCAAGTAATCCAATGTATCCAAAACTGCATGATGACATGCATTATCCTTCATTTATAAGCCTTTCTATACTCAGAGAGCACCAATGATCAGTTTAGAATTATCTTTTTAACTAGCCGATAAACTTGAGATGTCTACACTAGATCGTCTTAACTTTTGATTTGGAGTTCAGAATGACATGAATCCAACACCCATGTTAAGCTAGCTCAATTTTCTACATTGTGATTAAATTTATGACCGACATAGCTATGACAAAGCCTCCAAGTAATCCAATATATCCTAAACTACTGGACGCAATGCATTATGCTTCATTTGTAAACCTTTTCTCAATGAGCACCAAGGATCAGTTTATAATGATCATTTTAACTAGATGATAACCATGAAATGTGCGGACTAAATCGTCTTTAACATTTGCGTTAGAGCTCAAAATGACATGAATCACACGCCCACGTTAATCTAGCTCAATTTTGAATATTGTGACATCATTTGAGACTGAAAGAGCTACGTCAAAGCCTCCAAGTAATCCAATGTATCCCAAACTGCATGATGCCATGCATTATACTCATTAGTTATAAGCCTTTACTCAAGTAGCACCAATGATTAGTTTAGAATGATCATTTTAACTGGCCGTTCAACTTGACATGTCCGCACTAAATTGTCCTAACTTTTGATACAGTTGAGAATGACACGAATGCAATGCCCACGTTAAGCTAGCTCAATACTCTATATTGTGAATAATTTAAGACCGAAATAACTACAACAAAGCCTCCAAGTAATCCAATCTATCCCAAACGGCGTGATGCCATGCATTATGCTTCAATTGTAAACCTTTGCTCAATGGGCACCAATGATCAGTTTAGAGTGATCATTTTAACTAGATGATCAACATGACATGTTTGGACGAAATCTTCTTTAACATTGTAGTTAGAGCTCAAACTGACATGAATCAAACGCCTACGTTAATCTAGCTCAATTTTCAATAGTGTTACACCATTTGAGACTGAAAGAGCTACGCCAAATCTTCTAAGTAATCCAATGTATCCCAAACTGCATGATGCCATGCATTATACTTCATTTATAAGCCTTTACTCAAGGAGCATCAATGATTAGTTTAGAATGATCATTTTAACTGGCCCTTCAACTTGACATTTACGCACTAAATTGTCATAACTTTTGATACAGTTGAGAATGATACGAATGCAACGCCCACATTAAGCTAGGTAATTACTCTATACTGTGACAAAATTTAAAACCAAAATAACTACAACAAAGCCTCCAAGTAATCCAATCTATCCTAAACTGCGTGATGTCATGAATTATGCTTCAATTGTAAACCTTTGCTCAATGAGCACCAATGATCAGTTTAGAATTATCATTTTAACTTACTGATCAACATGACATGTACGAACTGAATCCTCTTTAACATTTGATTTAGAGCTCAACATGACATGAATCAAACGCCTACGTTAATCTTGCTCAATTTTCAATATTGTGACAACATTTGAGACTGAAAGTGCTTCGACAAAGCCCCCAAGTAATCCAACATATCCAAAACTATTTGACGATATGCATTATGCTTCATTTATTAGCCTTTACTAAAGTAGCACCAATGATCAGTTTAGAATTATCATTTAACTGACCGATTAACTTGACATGTCTGCACTAAATCGTCCATAACTTTTGATTTAGAGTTCAGAATGACACGAATCCAATGCTCATGTTATACTAGCTCGTTTTTCTATATTGTAACAACATTTAAGACCGAAATAGTTATGAAAAGCCTCCAACTTATCCAATATATCCTAAACTGCTTGATGCCATGCATTATGCTTATTTTATAAGCCTTTGCTCAAGGAGCACCAATGATTAGCTTAGAATGATCATTTTAACTGACCGTTCAACTTGACATGTCCGCACTAAATTGTCCTAACTTTAGATACAGTTAAGAATGACACGAATGCAACACCCATGTTAAGCTAGCTCAATACTCTATATTATGACAAAATTTAAGACCGAAATAACTACAACAAAGACTCTAAGTAATCCAATCTATCCCAAACTGCATGATGTCATGCATTATGTTTCAATTGTAAAACATTGCTCAATGAGCACCAATGATCAGTTTAAATGATTATGTTAACTTGTTGATCAACATGACATGTCGGCACTGAATCGTCCTTAACATTTGATTTAGAGCTCAACATGACATGAATCAAACGCCTACGTTAATCTAGCTCAATTTTCAATAATGTGACAACATTTGAGGCTGAAAGGCTATGACAAAGCCCCCAAGTAATCAAGCGTATCCAAAACTATTTGATGACATGCATTACACCTATGTTAATCTAGCTCAATTTTCAATATTGTGACAACATTTGGGGCTGAAAGAGCTACGACATATCCCCCAAGTAATCCAGCGTATCCAAAACTATTTGATGACATGCATTATGCTTCATTTATAAGCCTTTACTAAAGTAGTACCAATGATCAGTTTAGAATTATCATTTAACTGGCCGATTAACTTGACTTGTCTGCACTAAATCGTCCATAACATTTGATTTAGAGTTCAGAAAGACACGAATCAAATGCTCAGGTTATACTAGCTCATTTTTCTATATTGTAACAAAATTTAAGAACGCAATAGCTAGGAAACCTCCAAGTTATCCAATATATTCCAAACTGATTGATGCCACACATTATGCTTCATTTATAAGCCTTTACTCAAGGAGCACCAATGATTAGTTCAGAATGATCATTTTAACTGGCCGTTCAACTTGACATATCCGCACTAAATTGTCCTAAGTTTTGATACAGTTAAGAATGACACGAATGCAACGCCCAAGTTAAGCTATCTCAATACTCTATATTGTGACAAAATTTAAGACCGAAATAACTACAACAAAGCCTCCAAGTAATCCAATCTACCCCAAACTGCGAGATGCCATGCATTATGCTTCAATTGTAAACCTTTGCTCAATGAGAACCAATGATCAGTTTAGAGTGATCATTTTACCTAGATGATCAACATGACATGTTTGGACTAAATTGTCTTTAACATTTGAGTTAGAGCTCAAAATGACATGAATCAAACGCGAACGTTAATCTAGCTCAATTTTCAATAGTGTGACACCATTTAAGACTGAAAGAGCTATGTCAAAGCCTCCAAGTAATCCAATCTATTCCAAACTGTGTTATGCCATGCATTATGCTTCAATTGTAAACTTTTTCTCAATGAGTACCAATGATCAGCACCAATGATCAGTTTAGAATGATCATTTTAACTTGCTGATCAACATGACATGTCCGCACTAAATCCTCTTTAACATTTGATATAGAGCTCAACATGACACGAATCAAACGCCTACGTTAATCTAGCTTAATTTTCAATATTGTGACAACATTTGACTCTGAAAGAGCGACGACAAAGCTACCAAGTAATCCAATGTATCCAAAACTGTTTGATGACATGAATTATGCATCATTTATAAGCCTTTACTAAAGTAGCACCAATGATCAGTTTAGAATTATAATTTAACTGGCCGATTAACTTGACATGTCTGCACTAAATCGTCCATAACTTTTGATTTAGACTTCAGAATGATACGAATCCAATGCTCACGTTATACTAGCTCATTGTTCTATATTGTAACAAAATTTAAGACCGTAATAGCTATGAAAAAGACTCCAAGTTATCCAATATATCCCAAACTGCTTGATGCCATGCATTACGCTTCCATTGTAAACCTTTGCTCAATGAGCATCAACGATCAGTTTAGAATGATCAATTTATCTAGCTGATAAAAATGAGATGTCCGCACTAAATTTGACTTAGATTTCAGAATGACATGAACCAATCCCCACGTTAAGCTAGCTCAATATTCTATATTGTGACAAAATTTAAGATTGAAATAGCTAAGACAAAGCTCTAAGTAATCCAATCTATCCCAAACTGTGTGATGCCATCCATTATGTTTCATTTGTAAACCTTTTCTCAGTGAGCAATAATTATCAGTTTAGAATGATCATTTTATTTAGTTGATCAACTTAAAATTATGCTTCATTTGTAAACCTTTGCTCAATTAGCACCAATGATCAATTTAGAATGATCATTTTAACTAGCTAATCAACTTGACATGTCTTGATNTATAATGCATGGCATCACAAAGTTTAAGATATATTGGATTACTTGGATGTTTTGTCATATCTAGTTCTGCCTCAAACTTTATCACAATGCAGAAAATTGAACTAACTTAATGTGGGCACTGGATTCATGTCGTTCTGAGCTATAAATCAAAATTTATGGATTATTTAGTGCACATATGTCAAGTTGATCGGCCAGTTGAAATGATTATTCTAAACTGATCATTGGTGCTCACTGAGTAAATCTTTATAAATGAAAAATAATGTGTGGCATCACGCAGTTTGGGATGGACTGGATTAGTTGGACAGTATTTCGTATCTATTAATGTCTCAAAATTTGTCATAATATAGAAAATTGAGCTAGCTTAACGTGGGCATTGGATTCGTATCATTCTGATCTCTTAATCAAAAGTTACGGACGATTTAGTGCGGATATGTCAAGTTGATCGACCTGTTAAAGTGATCATTCTAAACTGCTCATTGGTGCTCACTGAGTAAAAGCTTATAAATGAAATACATTGCATGGCATCACCCTGTTTGGGATAGATTGGATTGCTTGGACGCATTGTTTTATCTAGTTCTGTCTCAAGTTTTATCACAGTATAAAAAATTGAGCTAGTGTAATGTGGACATTAGATTTTTGTCATTCTGAGCTCTAAATCAAAAGTTACGGATGATTAAGTGGGGACATGACAAGATTATTGGCCTCTGAAAATGATAATTTTAAATTGATCAATGGTGCTCACTAAGTAAAAGCTTATAAATGAAATGAAAAATAATGCAAGGCATCACGCATTTCGGGATGGATTGGATTACTTGGATGCTTTGTCGTATCTATTTCTGTCTCAAATTTTATCACAATATAGAAAATTGAGCTAGCGCAACGTGGGCATTGGATTCGTGACATTTTAAGCTCTAAATCAAAAGTTACGGACGATTTAGTGCGGACATGTCTAGTTGATCAACCAGTTAAAGTGTTCATTCTAAACTGATCATTGGTGTTCATTCTAAACTGATCATTGGTGTTCATTGAGTAAAGGCCTAGAAATGAAAAATAATGCATGGCATCACGCATTTTGTGATGGACTGGATTACTTCGACGCTTTGTCGTATCTATTTCTTTCTCAAATTTTGTCACTGTATAGAAAATTGTGCTAGTTTAACGTGGGATTGGATTCGTGTCATTTTGAACTCTAAATCAAATGTTACGGATGATGTAGTGTGTACATGTCAAGTTGAGTGGCCAGTTTAAGTGACCATTCTAAACAGATCATTGGTGCTCATTAATTAAAGGCTTATAAATGAAGCATAAAGCATGACATCAAGGAGTTTGGATTGATTGTATTACTTGGACGCTTTGTCTCCTCTATTTTTGTCTAAAATTTTGTCAAAATATATATACAAAATTTAGCTAGCTTAAAGTGGGCATTGGATTCGGTCATGCTGAGTTGTAAATCAAAAGTTATTGAGGATTTAATGCGGACATTTCAAGTAGCCATTCTAAACTGATCATTAGTGCTCATTGAGTAAAGGCTTATAAATGAAGCATAATGCATGACCTAACACAGTTTTGGATGGATTGTATTACTTGGACGCTTTTTCGTATCTATCTATGTCTCAAATTTTGTTACACTATAGCAAATTGAGCTAGCTTAACGTGGGTATTGGATTCATGTCATTATGAGCTCTAAATAAAACTTACGGACAATTTAGTGCAAATATGTCAAGTTGATTGGCGAGTTCAAATGATCATTCTAAACTGATCATTGGTGCTCATTGAGTAAAGGCTTATAAATGAAGCATTATGCGTGACATCACACAGTTTTTGATAGATTGGATTACTTGGACGCGATATCATATCTAGTTGTGTTTCAAAGTTTGTCACAATATATAAAATTGAACTAGCTTACTAGGACCATTGGATTCGTGTCATTCTGAGCTATAAATCAAAAGTTATGGATGATTTAGTACAGAGATGTCAAGTTGATTGACCAGTTAAATTGATTATTCTAAACTGATCATTGGTGCTCATTGAGTAAAGGCTTATAAATGAAGAATAATGCGTGACATCACGCAGTTTGCGATGGACTGGATTACTTGGGCGGTTTTTCGTATCTATTAATGTCTAAAATTTTATCATAATATAGAAAACTGAGCTAGATTAACGTGGGCATTGGATTCGTGTCATTCTGAACTCTAAATCAAAAGTTACGGACGATTTAGTGCAGATATGTCAAGTTGATCAGCTAGTTAAAGTGATCATTCTAAACTGGTCATTGGTGCTCATTAAGTAAAGGCTTATAAAGGAAGCATAATGCATGACATCACGCCGTTTGGAATAGATTAGATTATTGGACGCTTTGTTGTATCTAGTTCTGTCTCAAGTTTTGTCAGAATACAGAAAATTAAACTAGCTTAATGTGGACAATGGATTCGTGTCATTCATGGCAATAAATCCAAAATTATGGGCGATTTAGTGCACGCATGAAAAGTTGATTGGCCAATTAAAATGATCATTTTAAATTGATCATTGGTGCTCACTGAGTAAAAGCTTATAATTGAAAAATATTGCATGGCATCACGCTATTTGAGATGGATTGGATTATTTGGACGCTTTGTCCTATCTATTTCTGTGTGAAATTTTATCACAATATAGAAAGTTGAGCTAGCATAACGTGTGCATTGGATTCGTGTCATTTTGAGCTCTAACTCAAAAGTTACGGACGATTTAATGCAAACATGTCAAGTTGATCGACCAGTTAAAGTGTTCATTCTAAACTGATCATTGGTGCTCATTGAGTAAAGTCTTATAAATGAAAAATAATGCATGGCATCACGCATTTTTGGAGGGACTGGATGACTTGGATGCTTTGTCGTATCTATTTGAGTCTCAAATTTTGTCACTATATAGAAAATTGAGATAGCTTAACGTGGGATTGGATTCGTGTCATTCTGAGCTCTAAATCAAAAGTTACGAAAGTACATACATGTCAAGTTAAGTGGCCAGTTAAAGTTATCATTCGAAACAGATCATTGTTGCTCATTAATAAGAGGCTTATAAATAAAGCATAAAACATGACATCAATGACTTTTGATAGATTGGATTACTTGGACGCTTTGTCGTCTCTATTTTTGTCTCAAATTTTGTCAAAATATAGAAAATTGAGCTAGATTAACGTGGGCATTTGATACAAGCCTTGATTCAAGGATGTATGCTGCGCGTGGGCTGTTTGTAGAAGATTAGGTGAGAAACTCAACCTTAGGCTTCTAGATGGGGGTTTTCTGGTTGGTAAAAGATGGAAGGGTGAAGTGAACCACACGAGGGGTGATGAACCTCGTGATAAATCACAACTTAGAGCTAGGAGGGCTGGTCTCAACTAGGTTCTAAGCGCACAAGTCTCTCTTGAGAGAAAGCTCGTAGGGAAAAAGTTCTACTTTATTAATAATCAAAAAAGTTGTCGAACTACAATGCTGGAAGGAGCCTTATTAATATGCTCGACAGCTTGACCTTCTAGGGTCGACACAAATAAAGAAAAGGAAAGTTTACAAAAGTGCACAAAAGGAAAAAATACAAAAATGTATAACCGAAAAAGGACCTATTCCTAAAATGTTCTTGACTCAAAAATGTAAAGCAACTAGATCCTACCCTGCAAAACAGAAAGAGGCATATATTCGATTGTAAACTTACCTTAACTCACCTCACGGCCAAGAAATGGAAGGTGGCCGTCCTTGTGGCATGCACGCGCCTTGCTCCTAGTCTTCGACTTGGAGTAGGGTTTAATATCTTTGGGCCCTGACCTCTCTTGCCATTAAAGCCCAAGTCTCTGATGTTCCTTGTGTTGTTGAGAAGCCTTTGGACTCTAATTTGCTCTTCTGGCCCATTGTCCTTAGTTGCTCTTCCTCTAGAAGCTTGTCGACCCATAAGCTGAATTTGTGGAAGAGTGCTCTTGATCTGCTTCTTGTCATTGCTCCTGGAGGTACCACTGGTGTAGATACTTCCTCTAAGTGCATGTCCTGGAGCTGGTAGCTCATTTGGTCCGAGTCCTCTTGTGTAGAAGTGGAAGTGTGCGTGTACTCGGCTGGATGGCCTGTACCGGCTGGATTGTGCGCGGTACTGGCCGGAATGACTTCAGGACCGGCCAAGTTGATCCCGGAGTCGGCGGTGTCATCAGGGGGACCGGCGGTGTCATTCACGTCCCCACCAAGTTTGCCGGAAGCTTGGGCCTCTCCGCCGGCGATGTTGACCGGTCTGGTCCTATAGGTCGAGGGTCCGGCGGTACTGTCTGGTCCGGCAGGCGCGCCAGATGGTCCTGCTGTCTCGGGCAAGCTTCCTGGTCGGCCAGTCTGGTCTCCTGGCTGGATGTACGACCTGATGTCCTCATCATTCCCTCCCTCTTCAGTAGGTTTTGTCCTCAAAACTGGATCATCTGCATGGAAAGGGGCCAAGTCAGTAACATTGAACGTATTGGACACATTAAACTCACCTGGAAGCTCGATCCGGTAGGCGTTGTTGTTGATCCTCTCGAGCACTCTGAATGGTCCATCTCCTCTTGGTGCTAGCTTGGAACTCCTTAGGTTTGGGAACCTCTCCTGCCGTAGGTGTAGCCACACCCAATCGCCTGGTTGAAAGATCACCTCCTTTCTTCCTTTGTTGGCATGAGTCACGTACTGTCCGGTCCTCTTCTCCAAGTTTTCTGCTACCTTCTGGTGTAACCTCCTTATGAACTCTGCTTTGGATGCTCCGTTGAGGTTGGTCATCTCAGCTGGTGGCAGTGGTGTTTGCTCCAATGGGGTGAGAGGGTTGAAGCCGTATACCACTTCAAATGGTGTCTTCTTGGTTGCTGAGTGCACGGCTCGGTTGTAGGCGAACTCAATGAATGGCAGGCACTCCACCCAAGTCTTTAGGTTCTTCCCTAGTGTAGTTCTGAGAAGAGTTGATAGTGTCCTGTTGACAACTTCAGTTTGGCCATCGGTTTGAGGATGGCAAGTGGTTGAGAAGAGTAGCTTCGTGCCTAGCTTTCTCCAAAGGGTCCTCCAGAAATGGCTGAGGAACTTGGTGTCCCTGTCTGATACGATGGTCCTTGGCACTCCATGAAGCCGTACTATCTCCCTGAAGAACAGCTCAGCTGTTTGTGTGGCATCATTGACATTGGCACATGGAATGAAGTGTGCCATCTTGGAGAATCTGTCCACCACTACAAAGATTGCATCTTTGTGGTTGATCTTGGGCAGACCTAGAACAAAATCCATCGAGATGTCCACCCATGGATGTGTTGGTATGGGCAGTGGGAGATACAACCCGTGAGGTTGCACTCGGGACTTTGCCTTCTTGCAAGTAATGCATCTTGCACAATGTGCTTCTACTGTCCTCTTGATGTGTGGCCAGTAGAAGTGCTCCTTGACCACTGCTAGAGTCTTGTCGACACCAAAGTGGCCCATGAGTCCTCCTCCATGAGCTTCTCGGATGATAAGCTCCCTTAGTGATCCCTGTGGTATGCACAGCCTTCTTTCTCGGAACAAGAATCCCTCATGGATGTAGAATTTGCCATGACTCCCTGTGCTACACTCCTTGTAGCTCTCAGCAAGGTCAGGATCATCCTTGTATAGATCCTTGATGTGCTCGAATCCTAGGACCTTTGCCTCCATGGTTGATATCAAGGCAAACCTCCTTGATAGTGCATCGGCTACCACATTGTCTTTGCCCTTCTTGTACTTGATGATGTACGGGAAGGTCTCTATGAACTCCATCCACCTGGCATGTCTCCTCTTGAGATTGGTTTGCCCTCTGAGGTGTTTGAGAGTCTCGTGATCAGTGTGGATCACAAACTCCTTGGACAGCAAGTAATGCTGCCAAGTCTCCAATGCTCGGACAAGGGCATAGAGCTCCTTGTCATAAGTGGGGTAGTTCAGTGAGGCACCACCTAGCTTCTCACTGAAGTATGCCACTGGTCTCCCTCCTTGGGTTAGCACTGCTCCTATGCCTATTCCAGAGGCATCACACTCCACTTCAAACGTCTTGTTGAAGTCGGGCAGGACTAGCACTGGTGCATGTGTAAGGCTGTCCTTCAAGGCCTGGAATGCCTTCTCCTGAGCTTCTCCCCAGCTGAATCCCACGTTCTTCTTCACTACTGCCGTCAGTGGTGAGGCAATACTGCTGAAGTTGGGCACGAATCTCCTATAGAAGCTGGCCAGTCCGTGGAAGCTCCTTACTTGGCTGATGTTTCCTGGTGTTGGCCATTCTTGTATGGCTCGAATCTTCTCCTCATCAACCTGTAGGCCCTGTGAACTCACAACAAAACCTAAAAAGACAAGCTTATCAGTACAAAAGGTGCACTTCTTGAGATTGGCATAAAGCTCTTCTTGTCGAAGGGTTTTAAGGACCATCTCAAGATGTGTGAGGTGTTCCCGTAGGCACTTACTATAAACAAGTATGTCATCAAAATAAACTACTACGAACTTACTGATGTACGCCCTAAGAACTTGGTTCATAAGGCGCATGAAGGTGCTTGGGGCATTAGTCAAGCCAAATGGCATGACTGTCCACTCGTAGAGCCCTTGCTTTGTCTTGAAAGCAGTCTTCCACTCATCACCTTCCTTCATTCTTACCTGGTGGTATCCACTTTTGAGGTCTATCTTGGAGAAGACCGTGGCTCCACTCAGCTCATCTAGCATGTCATCCAGTCGTGGTATTGGATGCCTATACTTGACTGTGATGTTGTTGATTGCTCGGCAGTCCACGCACATGCGCCAAGTCCCATCCTTCTTGGGCACTAGTAGCACTGGTACAGCACATGGACTGAGGCTCTCTCGAACATATCCTTTCTCCAGGAGCTCCTTGACTTGCTTCTCAAGCTCCTTGGACTCCTCTGGACTCATCCGGTAGGCTGGCCGGTTGGGCAGGGCTGCTCCGGGCACTAGATCAATCTGGTGTTCTATGCCACGTAAAGGAGGCAAGCCTGCTGGTATCTCCTCTGGAATACATCCTGGAACTTGTTGAGGAGAGTTGCTACTTTAGGAGGTAGCTCTACCTGTTCTTTTTCTACATTCAACACTTCTTTGAAAACCATTAGTAACATTAAATCCTTCGAGGCTAAAGCTCTCCGGACATGACTAGGTTGAATAAGAAAGTTAGACTTGACAAGTTTCTTTTCCTTACTCATTTGGAGTTGTAGCTCATGTACTTGGGCAGGTGTAAGAGGAGCTAGGCTGACCTTTCTCTTGTCATGCACGAAGGTGTAGAGATTGGTTCTGCCATCATGCCTGGTCTCTTTGTCAAACTGCCATGGTCTTCCTAGCAGAAGATGCCAGCTTGCATGGGCACCACGTCGCACACGACTTGGTCTTGTTACTTGCCCACACTGAATGGCACAGTGACTTGCTCATGAATCTTGAGCTCCACTTTGTCATCGAGCCATCTCAGTCTATATGGTCGAGGATGCCGTGTCTTCTCTATACCTAGCTTATCAACCATATATGCACTAGCAACGTTAGTGCAAGAACCACCATCTATGATGAGGTTACATACCTTGCCCTTGATGGTGCAACGGCTGTGGAAGATGTTCTCCCTTTGGATGGTCTCTGAAGGATCCACCATTGCACTGAGGATACGTCTAGTGACCAGCACTTCCCCCACATCAGGGTACTCAATGTCACCATATTCTCCTTCTGGCTCATAGTCCTCTTCATCTTGGGACTCATATTCTCCTGCCTCCGTAATCAGCATGACTCGGTTGTTTGGGCACTCCCTTGAGATGTGTCCACGTCCCCTGCACTTGAAACAAGTTATGTCACGTGATCTTTGAGGGTTAGAAGACTTACCAGGCTCTCTCTGGTCACGGGTGGGTTCAGGAGGCTTGCTCTTGAACCTTGACTCATCTCTACGCTCTTGCCTTTGTCTACGGTCTTGGGCATGTTGCTTGGTGCCCAAGGTGTCTTAGGCTTGCTGCGGATGTCTTGGCTCTTACGTTTGATGTGCTGTTCAGCTTGCACAGATTGGTGGAACAAGTCCTTGAAGTCGTTGTAGATTTGCCTTTCCACCTTGCAGCTGATCCTTTCTTGGAGTCCATCCAAGAATTGCGCCATCAATGCTTCTTCATCATCATTTAGCTCCAATCTGTTCCTTAACCTCTCGAACTCTTCATAGTACTCCTCTACTGATCTGGTACCCTGCTTAAGAGTACGAAAACGACGTTGCAAATCCCTATGAAAGTAAGGTGGACCAAACCTTTGTCGCATGAGGTCTTTCATGTCGACCCATGAGTCTATGGGCCTCATTCTTTCCTCCTTCTGTCAGATACCTCACGATCCCACCAGATGAGGGCATTGTCCGTGAGTTGTGCTACTGCCATTGAGACTCTCCTAGGTCCTGGTTGGTTGTAGTGATCAAAGATATGATCCCTTCGCTTCTCCCAATCTAGGTAAGCCTCGGGGTCTACTTTTCCTGCAAAACTTGGAGGAGTTAGTTTAACATCAGGATGAATTACCCGGTTGTAGGGGTGTTCATCTCCATCCTCATGACGTCTACGAGGCATTCTGGGTCTCTGGTGAAGACCATATGGCTCAAAGCCATCATCTTCTGCCTCTGGTTGCCGTGGAGGTCCTCTCGGCCTATGGTGATAGTTATGAGGTGGTGTGTCCTCATCTCCATCTGGCTGGGGTTCCTCCTGTTCGTGCCGTGTCCTAAGGTGCTCAGGACCCTCAGGACGGTCTTGCTCAGCTCTCACGTGCCTAATGGCCTGGAATCTCACTGGTCTTTCCACGCGCTCCAACCTCTCGCCTATGGATGCGAGTTGTGTTTGGAGTGTGGTGAACATGGCCATCATGGCTTCAGCTGCGTCTCTATTCTCTTCTCCCATGGTGTGCTACAAAGAAAGAAGACAATTAGGGTGCTCCTAAATTATTAGGAGGGTTTTCTTTTTATATGGGGTTGAAAAAATGCAAAAAGGAAAAATCCTAAGGAAAGGAAATTCGACTACAAGAAAAAGGAAACTTCCTAGACAACTTGTGCTAGCTGTCCAATTCGAAATATCTTGGGTATTTTCCTATTCTCTTTTCTTTCCTTTTTCTTTTCTTTTCTTTTTCTTTTTAATTTAACTTAAAATTAATGGAAATATGAATTAAACAAAAAGGAAAACGTGAATGGCAATGCAAAAGTGAATCTAAACCCTAGTGATACACGTAGGAGGCTAGATGCACTCGGTTTGGAGTTTGATGTTGTTTTTTTGATTTTTCTTGAATACGACTTAAACTAATGCAAGAACTAGAAATAAGACAAGCAAAAGGATAGAAACAACCTGGTTTAGGAGCTTTAAGCTCTGATACCAAAATGATACAAGCCTTGATTCAAGGATGTATGCGCGTGGGCTGTTTGTAGAAGATTAGGTGAGAAACTCAACCTTAGGCTTCTGGATGGGGGTTTTCTGGTTGGTAAACGATGGAAGGGTGAAGTGAACCACACGAGGGGTGATGAACCTCGTGATAAATCACAAACTTAGAGCTAGGAGGGCTGGTCTCAACTAGGTTCTAAGCGCACAAGCTTCTTTGAGAGAATAACTTGTAAAGAAAATTCGATCTTTATTAATAATCAAAAAGGTTGTCGAACTACAATGCTGGAAGGAGCCTTATTAATATGCTCGACAGCTTGACCTTCTAGGGTCGACACAAATAAAGAAAAAGGAAAGTTTACAAAAGTGCACAAAAGGAAAAGATACAAAAGTGCATAACCGAAAAAGGACCTATTCCTAAAATGTTCTTGACTCAAAAATGTAAAGCAACTAGATCCTACCCTGCAAAACAGAAAGAGGCATATATTCGAATGTAAACTTACCTTAACTCACCTCACGGCCAAGAAATGGAAGGTGGCCGTCCTTGTGGCATGCACGCGCCTTGCTCCTAGTCTTCGACTTGGAGTAGGGTTAAAATCTTTGGGCCCTGACCTCTCTTGCCACTAAAGCCCAAGTCTCTGATGTTCCTTGTGTTGTTGAGAAGCCTTTGGACTCTAATTTGCTCTTCTTGGCCCATTGTCCTTAGCTGCTCTTCCTCTAGAAGCTTGTCGACCCATAAGCTGAATTTGTGGAAGAGTGCTCTTGATCTGCTTCTTGTCATTGCTCCTGGAGGTACCACTGGTGTAGATACTTCCTCTAAGTGCATGTCCTGGAGCTGGTAGCTCATTTGGTCCGAGTCCTCTTGTGTAGAAGTGGAAGTGCGCGTGTACTCGGCTGGATCGGCTGTACCGGCTGGATTGTGCGCGGTACTGGCCGGAATGACTTCAGGGCCGGCCAAGTTGATCCCGGAGTCGGCGGTGTCATCAGGGGGACCGGCGGTGTCATTCACATCCCCACCAAGTGTGCCGGAAGCTTGGGCCTCTCCGCCGGCGATGTTGACCGGTCTGGTCCTATAGGTCGAGGGTCCGGCGGTATTGTCTGGTCCGGCAGGCGCGCCAGATGGTCCTGCTGTCTCGGGCAAGCTTCCTGGTCGGCCAGTCTGGTCTCCTGGCTGGATGTACGACCTGATGTCCTCATCACCATTTGAGACTGAAAGAGCTACGTCAAAGCCTCCAAGTAATCCAATGTATCCCAAACTCCATGATGCCATGCATTATACTTCATTTATAAGCCTTTACTCAAGCAGCACCAATGATAAGTTTAGAATGATCATTTTAACTACCCTTCAACTTGACATGTCCGCACTAAATTGTCCTAACTTTTGATACAGTTGAGAATGACACGAATCCAATGCCCACGTTAAGCTAGCTCAATACTCTGTATTGTGACAAAATTTAAGACCAAAATAACTGCAACAAAGCCTCCAAGTAATCCAATCTATCCCAAACTGCGTTATGTCATGCATTATGCTTCAATTGTAAAACTTTGCTCAATGAGCACCAATGATCAGTTTAGAATGATCATTTTAACTTGCTGATCAACATGACATATCGGCACTGAATCGTCCTTAACATTTGATTTAGAGCTCAACATGACATGAATCAAACGCCTACGTTAATCTAGCTCAATTTTCAATAATGTGACAACATTTGAGGCTGAAAGGCTACGACAAAGCCCCCAAGTAATCAAGCGTATCCAAAACTATTTGATGACATGCATTACGCCTATGTTAATCTAGCTCAATTTTCAATATTGTGACAACATTTGAGGCTGAAAGAGCTACGACAAAGCCCCCAAGTAATCAAGCGTATCCAAAACTATTTGATGACATGCATTATGCTTCATTTATAAGCCTTTACTAAAGTAGGACCAATGATCAGTTTAGAATTATCATTTAACTGGCCGATTGACTTGACTTGTCTGCACTAAATCGTCCATAACATTTGATTTAGAGTTAAGAATGACAGGATTCCAATGCTCAGGTTATACTACCTCATTTTTCTATATTGTAACAAAATTTAAGACCGCAATAGCTAGGAAAAAGCCTCCAAGTTATCCAATATATCCCAAACTGATTGATGCCACGCATTATGCTTCAGTTATAAGCCTTTACTCAAGGAGCACCAATGATTAGTTTAGAATGATCATTTTAACAGGCCGTTCAACTTGACATGTCCGCACTAAATTGTCCTAAGTTTTGATACAGTTAAGAATGACACGAATGCAACGCCCACGTTAAGCTATCTCAATACTCTATACTGTGACAAAATTTAAGACCGAAATAACTACAACAAAGCCTCCAAGTAATCCTATCTACCCCAAACTGCGAGATGCCATGCATTATGCTTCAATTGTAAACCTTTGCTCAATGAGCACCAATGATCAATTTAGAGTGATCATTTTAACTAGATGATTAACATGACATGTTTGGACTACATTTTCTTTAACATTTGAGTTAGAGCTCAAAATGACATGACTCAAACGCCAACGTTAGTCTAGCTCAATTTTCAATAGTGTGACACCATTTAAGACTGAAAGAGCTATGTCAAAGCCTCCAAGTAATCCAATCTATTCCAAACTGCGTTATGCCATGCATTATGCTTCAATTGTAAACTTTTGCTCAATGAGCACCAATGATCAGTTTAGAATGATCATTTTAACTTGCTGATCAACATGACATGTCCGCACTGAATCCTCTTTAACATTTGATTTAGAGTTCAACATGACATGAATCAAACGCCTACATTAATCTAGCTTAATTTTCAATATTGTGACAACATTTGAGACTAAAAGAGCGACGACAAAGCTCCCAAGTAATCCAATGTATCCAAAACTGTTTGATGACATGCATTATGCATCATTTATAAACCTTTACTAAAGTAGCACCAATGATCAGTTTAGAATTATCATTTAACTGGCCGATTAACTTGACATGTCTGCACTAAATCATCCATAACTTTGATTTAGAGTTCAGAATGACACGAATCCAATGCTCACGTTATACTAGCTCATTGTTCTATATTGTAACAAAATTTAAGACCGCAATAGCTATGAAAAAGACTCCAAGTTATCCAATATATCCCAAACTGCTTGATGTCATGCATTACGCTTCCTTTGTAAACCTTTTCTCAATGAGCATCAATGATCAGTTTAGAATGATCAATTTATCTAGCGGATAAAAATGAGATGTCCGCACTAAATTTGACTTAGATTTCAGAATGACATGAACCAATGCCCACATTAAGCTAGTTCAATATTCTATATTGTGACAAAATTTAAGATTGAAATAGCTACGACAAAGCTCTAAGTAATCCAATCTATCCCAAACTGTGTGATGCCATCCATTATGCTTCATTTGTAAACCTTTTCTCAGTGAGCAATAATTATCAGTTTAGAATGATCATTTTAACTAGTTGATCAACTTAAAATTATGCTTCATTTGTAAACCTTTGCTCAATTAGCACAAATGATCAATTTAGAATGATCATTTTAACTAGCTGATCAACTTGACATGTCTGGACTAAATCCTCTTTAATATTTGATTTAGAGCTCAAAATGACATGCATCCAACGCCCACCTTAATCTAGCTCAATTTTCAATTGTGACAACATTTCATAATAGTCTCAAAAAGCTACGAAAAAACTTCCAAGTAATCCAATGTATCCAAAACTACGTGATGACATGCATTATCCTTCATTTACAAGCCTTTCTTTACTCAAAGAGCACCAATGATCAGTTTAGAATTATCTTTTTAACTAGCCGATAAACTTGAGGTGTCTACACTATATTGTCTTAACTTTTGATTTGGAGTTCAGAATGACATGAATCCAACACCCATGTTAAGCTAGCTCAATTTTCTATATTGTGATTAAATTTAAGACCGACATAGCTATGACAAAGCCTCCAAGTAATCCAATATATCCTAAACTGCTGGATGCAATGCATTATGCTTCGTTTGTAAACCTTTTCTCAATGAGCACCAAGGATCAGTTTAGAATGATCATTTTAACTAAATGATAACAGGACATGTGCAGACTAAATCGTCTTTAACATTTGCGTTCGAGCTCAAAATGACATAAATCAAACGCCCACGTTAATCTAGCTCAATTTTGAATATTGTGACATCATTTGAGACTGAAAGAGCTATGTCAAAGCCTCAAGTAATCCAATGTATCCCAAACTACATGATGCCATGCATTATACTCATTTATAAGCCTTTACTAAGGAGCACCAATGATTAGTTTAGAATGCCATGCATTATGCTTCATTTGTAAACCTTTGCTCAATTAGCACCAATGATCAATTTAGAATGATCATTTTAACTAGCTGATCAACTTGACATGCCTGGACTAAATCATCTTTAGTATTTGATTTAGAACTTAAAATGACATGCATCCAACGCCCACCTTAATCTAGCTCAATTTTCAATTGTGACAACATTTCATAATAGTCTCAAAAGGCTACGAAAAAACATCTAAGTAATCCAATGTATCCAAAACTGCGGGATGACATGCATTATCCTTCATTTAAAAGCCTTTACTCAAGGAGCACCAATGATCAGTTTAGAATTATCATTTTAACTAGCCGATAAACTTGACATGTCTACACTAGATCGTCTTAACTTTTGATTTGGAGTTCATAATGACACAAATCCAACGCCCATGTTAAGCTAGATCAATTTTCTATATTGTGATTAAATTTAAGACCGACATAGCTACAACAAAGCCTCTAAGTAAGCCAATGTATCCCAAACTGCATGATACCATGCATTATGCTTCAATTGTAAACCTTTGCTCAATAAGCACCAATGATCAGTTTAGAATGATCATTTTAACAAGCTGATCAACATGACATGTCCGCACTAAATCATCTTTAGCATTTGATTTAGAGCTCAAAATGACATGAATCCAACCCTCACGTTAATCTAGCTCAATTTTCAATATTGTGACAACATTTGACAACGAAAGAGCTTGGACAAAACCTCCAAGTGATCCAATGTATCTGAAACCTTCAAGTGATCCAATGTTTCGAATGATCATTTCAACTGGCTAATCAACTTGACATGTTCGCACTAAGTCATCTGTAACCTTTGATATAGTGTTTTGAATGAAACGAATCCAATGCCCACGTTAAGCTACCTCAATATTTTATATTGTGACAAAATTTAATACCGAAATATCTACGAAAAAGCCTCCAAGTAATCCAATCTATCCCAAACTGCGTGATGCCATGCATTATGCCTCAATTGTAAACCTTTGCTCAATGAGGACCAATGATCAGTTTAGAATGATCATTTTAACTAGCTGATCAACTTGACTTGTCCGCATCGTCTTTAACAATTGATTGAGAGCTAAAAATGACATGAATCCAGGCCCACATTAATCTAGTTCAATTTTCAATATTGTTACAACATTCAGACTGAAAAACCTACGACAAAACCTCCAACTAATCCAATGTATCCCAAACTGCGCGATGCCATGCATTATGCTTCATTTATAAGCTTTTACTCAAGGAGCAGCAATGACCAGTTTAGAAAATGATCATTTTAACTTGCTGATCAACTTGACATGTCTGCACAACATCGTCTGTAACTTTTGACTTACAGTTTAGAATGACATGAATGCAACGCCTATGTTAAGCTAGCTGAATATTCTATATTGTGACAAAATTTAAGACTAAAATAGCTATAACAAAGCCTCCATGTAATCTAATATATCCCTAACTTAGCGATTCCATGCATTATGCTTCCTTTGTAAACCTCTGCTAAATGAGCACCAATGATCAGTTTAGAGTGATCAATTTAACTAGCCAATAAAATTGATGTGTCCGTACTAAATTGTCCGTAACTTTTGATTTAAAGTTCAGAATGACATGAATCCAATGCCCACACTAATGTAGCTCAATATTCTACATTGTGACAAAATTTGAGATTGAAATAGCTACGATGAAGCCTCCAAGTAGTCCAATCAATCCCAAACTTAGCGATGCCATGCATTATGCTTCATTTGTAAACCTTTGCTCAATGAGCTTCAATGATCAGTTTAGAATGATCATTATAACTAGCTGATCCACTTGACATGCCTGCACTAAATCGTTTTTAACATTCAATTTAGAGATGAAAATGACATGAATCCAACGCCCACGTTAATCTAGCTCAATTTTCAATATTGTGACAACATTTGCGACTAAAAGAGCTACAACAAAGTCCTCATATAATCCAATTGATCCCAAACTGAGTGATGCCATGCATTATGCTTCATTTTTTTGCCATTACTCAAGGAGCAACATTGACCAGTTTAGAAGGAGCATTTTAACCTGCCGATAAACTTGACATGTCCGCACAAAATCGTTTGTAACTTTTGTTTTAGGGTTCAGGATGACACGAATCCAATGCCCACATTAAGCTAGCTGAATATTCGATATTGTGACAAACTATAAGACACAAAACCTCCATGTAATTAAACTGCGTGATGCCATGCATTATGTTTCATTTGTAAATCTTTGCTCAATGAGAACCAATGATTAGTTTAGAATGACCATTTTAACTCGCCGAGCAACTTGACATGTCCGCACTAAATCGTCCGTAACTTTTTATTTAGAGTTCAGAATGACACGAACCAACCCCCATGTTAAACTAGCTAAATATTCTATATTGTGACAAAAATTAATGCCAAAATAGCTATGATATAGCCTGTAATCAAGTATATCCCAAATTGCATGATGCCATGCATTATGATTCCTTTGTAAACCTTTGCTCAATGAGCACCAATAATCAGTTTAGAATGATCAATTTAACTAGCTGATAAACTTGAAATCTCTGCACTAAATCGTCCGTAAGTTTTGATTTAGAGTTCATAATGATATGAATACAATTCCCACATTAAGCTAGCTCAATATTCTATACTGTGACAAAATTTAAGATTGAAATAGCTACGACAAAGCCTCTAAGTAATCCAATCTATCCCAAAATTAGTGATGCCAGCATCATGCTTGATTTGTAAACCATTGCTCAATGAGCACTAATGATACAAGCCTCGATTCAAGGCTTGGATGCGCGTGGGCTGTTTGGAGATGATAAGGTGAGAAACTCAACCTTAGGCTTCTGGGTGGGGGTTTTCTGGTTGGTAAAAGATGGAAGGGTGAAGTGAACCACACAAGGGGTGATGAACCTCGTGATAAATCACAAACTTAGAGCTAGGAGGGCTGGTCTCAACTAGGTTCTAAGCGCACAAGATTCTTAGAGAGAAAACTTGTTGAAAGAAAGTTCTACTTTATTAATATCAAAAAGGTTGTCGAACTACAATGCTGGAAGGAGCCTTATTAATATGCTCGACAGCTTGACCTTCTAGGGGCGACTCAAATAAAGAAAAGGAAAGTTTACAAAAGTGCACAAATGGAAAAGATACAAAAGTGTATAACCGAAAAAGGACCTATTCCTAAAATGTCTTTGACTCAATAAATGTAAATATTCTAGATCCTACCCTGCAAAACAGAAAGAGGCAAATATTCTTATTGAAAACTTACCTTACTTACCTCATGGCCAAGAAATGGAAGGTGGCCGTCCTTGTGGCATGCACGCGCCTTGCTCCTAGTCTTCGACTTGGAGTAGGGTTCAAAATCTTTGGGCCCTGACCTCTGTTGCCACTAAAGCCCAAGTCTCTGATGTCCCTTGTGTTGTTGAGAAGCCATTGGACTCTTCCTTGCACTTTTGGCCCATCGTCCTTAGTTGATCTTCCTCTAGGTGCTTGTCGACCCATAAGCTGAATTTGTGGAAGAGTGCCCTTGATCTGCTTCTTGTCATTGCTCCTTGAGGTACCACTGGTGCAGAGACTTCCTCTAGATGCATGTCCTGGAGCTGGTAGCTCATTCGTCCGAGTCCTCTTGTGTAGAAGTGGAAATGCGCGTGTACTCGGCTAGATCGGCTGTACCGGCTGGATTGTGCGAGGTACTGGCCGGAATGCTTTCAGGACCGGCCAAGTTGATCCCGGAGTCGGCGGCATCACCAGAGGGACCGGCAGTGTCATCCACGTCGCCACCAAGTGTGCCGGAAGCTTGGGCCTCACCGCCGGCAATGCTGGTTGCTCTGGTCCTTGTGGTCGAGGGTCCGGCGGTACTGCTTGGGCCGGCAGGCCTGCCAGATGGTCCTGCTGTCTCGGGCAAGCTTCATGGTCGGCCAGTCTGGTCTCCTGGTTGGATGTACGACGTGATGTCCTCATCAACTAATGATCAGTTTAGATAGATCATTTTAACCAGCTGATCAACTTGACATGTTCGCACTAAATCGTCATTAACATTTGATTTACAGCTCAAAACGGTAGGAATCCAACGCCCACATTAATCTAGCTAAATTTTTCAATATTGTGACATCATTTGAGACTGAAAGGGCTACGACAAAGCCCCCATGTAATCCAATGTATCCCCAACTGCGTGTTGCCATGCATTATGCTTCATATATAAGCCTTTACTTAAGGAGAAGCAATGACCAGTTTAGAATGATCATTTTAACTCGCCGATCAATTTGACATGTCCATGAAAAATTGTCCGTAACATTTGATGTAGAGTTCAGAATGACACGAATCCAATGCCCACATTAAGATAGCTGAATATTCTTTATTGTGATTAAATTTAATAGCGAAATAGCAAAGACAAAGCCTCCAAGTAATCCAATCTATCCCAAACTGTGTGATGCCATGCATTATGCTTCACTTGTAAATCTTTGCTCCATGAGCACCGATGATTTGTTTAGAATGATCATTTTAACTAGTTGTTCAACTTGACATGTCCACACTAAATTTTCTTTACATTTGATTTAGAGCTCAAAATGACATGAATCCAACGTCCACGTTAATCTAGCCCAATTTTCAATATTGTGACAAGATTTGGAACTGAAAGAGCTACGACAAAGCCTCCAATTAATCCAATTTATCCCAAACTGCATGATGACATGCATTATGCCTCATTTATAAGCCTTTACTCAGGGAGCACCAATGATCAGTATAGAATTATGATTTTAACTGGCCAAGAAACTTGACATGTGCGCACTAAATCGTCAATAACTTTTGATTTAGAGTTCAGAATGACACGAATCCAACACCGACGTTAAACTAGCTCAGTCCTCTATAATGTGACAACATTTAAGACCGAAATAGCTACGACAAAGTCTCCAAGTAATCCAATGTATCCCAAACTGCGTGATGGCATGCTCTATGCCTCATTTATAAGCCTTTACTCAAGGAACACCAATGATCAGTTTAGATTTATCGTTTTAACTGGCCGAGCAACCTGACATGTCTGCACTTAATCGTCCATAACTTTTGATTTGGAATTCAGAATGACACGAATCCAACACCCATGTTAAACTAGCTAAGTTTTCTATATTGTGAAAAAATTTAAGACCGAAATAGCTACGACAAAGCCTCCAAGTAATCCAATCTATCCCAAACTGCGTGATGCTATACATTATGCATCCTTTGTAAACATTTGCTCAGTTAGCACCAATGATTTGTTTAGAATGAGCATTTTAACTCGCCGATCAACTTGACATGTCTATACTAAATCGGTCGTAACTTTATGTTTTGAGTTCAGAATTACACGAATCCAACGCCCAGGTTAAGCTACATCAATATTATATATTGTTACATAATTTATGACCGAAATAGCTACGACAAAGCCTCCAGGTAATTCAATGTATCCCAAACTGTGTGATGACATGCATTATGCCTCATTTATAAGTATTTACTCAAGGAATACCAATGATCAGTTTAGAATTGTCATTTTGACTGGCTGAGCAACATGACATGTCCGCACTAAATTGTCCATAACTTTTGATTTGAAATTCAGAATGAGACGAACCGAACACCCATGTTAAACTAGCTCAGTTTTCTATATTGTGAAAAACTTTAAGACCGAAATAGCTACGAAAAAGGCTCCAAGTAATCCAATCTATCTTAAACTGCGTGACATCATGCATTATGTTTCATTTGTATATCTTTGCTCAATGAGAACCAATGATTAGTTTAGAATGACCATTTTAATGCCGATCAACTTGACATGTCCGCACCAAATCGTCCTTAACTTTTTATTTAGAGTTCAGAATGACACGAATCCAACGCCCACGTTAAGCTAGCTAAATGTTCTATATTGTGCCAAAATTATGGCCGAAATAGCTATGATAAAGCATCCAAGTAATACAATATATCCCAAATTGCATCATGCCATGCATTATGCTTCCTTTGTAAACCATTGCTCAATGAGCACCAATGATCAGTTTAGAATGATCAATTTAACTAGCTGATAAACATGACATCTATGCACTAAATCGTCTGTAACTGTTGATTTAGAGTATAGAATGATATGAATCCAATTCCCACATTAAGCTAGCTCAATATTCTATATTGTGATAAAATTTAAGATTGAAATAGCTACGACAAAGCCTCCAAGTAATCCAATCTATCCTAAACTTAGTGATGCCACACATTATACTTCATTTGTAAACCTTTGCTCAACGAGCACCAATGATCATTTTAACTAGCTGATCAACTTGACATGTTCGCACTAAATCGTCTTTAACATTTGATTTACAGCTCAAAATGACTGGAATCCAATGCCCACATTAATCTAGCCAAATTTTCAATATTGTGATAACATTTGAGACTGAAAGAGCTACGATAAAGCCTCCAAGTAATACAATTTATGCCACACTGCGTAATGCATGGCATTACGCTTCATTTATAAGCATTTACTCAAGGAGCAAATACGAACAGCTTAGAATGATTATTTTAACTGGCCCATCAAATTGTCCATTACTTTTGATTTAGACTTCAGAATGACACGAATCCTCTGCCCACATTAAGTTTCTTATATTGTGGTCAAATTTAAAACCGAAATAGCTACGACAAGGCGTCCATGTAATCTAATATATCCTTAACTTCTAGATGTCATGCATTATGTTTCATTTGTAAACCTTTGCTCAATGATCACGAATGATCAGTTTAGAATGATCATTTTAACTAGCTGATCAACTTGACATGTCCGTACTAAATTATCCATAGCATCTAATTTAGAGCTCAAAATGACATGAATCCAACGCCAACGTTAATCTAGCACAATTTTCAATATTGTTACAATATTTCAGACTAAAAGAGGTATGAGAAAGCCTCCATGTAATCCAATGTATCCTAAATAGCGTGATGTCATGCATTATGCTTCATTTATAAGCCTTTACTCAAGGAGAACCAATGATCAGTTTAGAATTATCATTTAAACTGGCCGATAAGCTTGATATGTCCGCATTAAATCATCCATAACTTTTGATTTAGAGTTCAGAGTGACAGGTATGCAGCGCCCAAGATAAGCTAGTTCTATTTTCTATATTGTGATTAAATTCAAGGCAAAAATAGGTACGATAAAGCTTCCAAGTAATCCAATCTATTCCAAACTGCTAGATGCTATGCATTATGCTTCAGTTGTAAACCTTTGCTTAATGAGCATCAATGATCAGTTTAGAATGATCAATTTAAATAGCTGATAAGCTTGACATGTCCGCACTAAACCGTCTTTAAAATGTTATTTAGAGGTCAAAACGACATGAATCCAACACCCACGTTAATCTAGGTCAATTTTCAATATTGTGACAACATTTAAGACTAAAAGATCTATGACAAAGCCTACAAGTAATCCAATGTATCCCAAACAGCGTGATGTCATGCATTATGCTTGATTTATATGCCTTTACTCAAGGAGCACAAATGATCACTTTAGAATTATGATTTTAACTGGCCGTTCAACTTGACATGTCCGCACTAAATCATCCGTAACTTTTGATTTAGAGTTTAGAATGACACGAATCCAACGCAGATGTTAAGCTACATCAGTTTTCTATATTGTGATTAAATTTAAGACCAAAATACCTATGACAAAGCCTCCAAGAAATCCAATCTATTCCAAATTCCTGGATGCGATGCATTATGCTTCATTTGTAAACCTTTGCTCAATGAGAACCAATGGTCAATTTAGAATGATCAATTTAACTAGCCGATAAACATGACATATCCACACTAAATCATCCGTAACTATTGATTTAGAGTTCATAATGACACGAATCCAACGCCCACGTTAAGCTAGCTCAATATTCTATATTCTGACAAAATTTAAGACCAAAATAGCTACGACAAAGCTTCCAAGTAATCCAATCTATCCAAACTGCTGGATACCATGTATTTTGCTTCAATTGTAAACATTTGCTCAATGAGTACCAATGATCAATTTAGAATGGTCAATTTAACTAGCCGATAAGCTTGACATATCCACACTAAATCATCCGTAAGTTTTGATTTAGAGTTTAGAACGACATGAATCCAATGCGAACGTTAAGCTACCTCAATTTTCCATTTTGTGACAAAATTTAAGATTGAAATAGCTACGACAAAGCCTCCAAGTAATTTAATCTATCCCAGACTGCGTGATGCCATACATTATGCTTCATTTGTAAACTTTGCTGAATGAGCACCAGTGATCAATATAGAATGATCATTTTAACTAACAGATCAACTTGAAATGTCTGCACTAAATCGTCTGTAATATTTGATTAACAACTCAAAATGACATGAATCAAAAAGCCATGTTAATCAAGCTCAATTTTCAATATTGTGACAACATTTAAGACTGAAAGAGCTATGACAAAGCCTCCATGTAATCCAATGTATCCCTGACTGCATGTTGACATGCATTATGCTTCATTTAAAAGCCCTTAGTCAAGGAGCACCAATGATCAGCTTAGAATGATCATTTTAAATGGCCGATCAACTGGACATGTACACACTAAATTGTTCATAACTTTTGATTTATTGTTCAGAATGACAGTAATCCAACGCCCACCATATGCTAGCTCAATATTATATATTGTGACAAAATTTAAGACCAAAATAGCTATGAAAAAGCCTTCCCGTAATCCAATCTATCCCAAACTGCATGATGCCATGCATTACGCTTCATTTGTACACCTTTGATCAATGGAAACCAACGATAAATTTAGAATGATTATTTTAACTAGCTGATCAACTCTACATGTCCGCACCAAATCGTTTTTAACATTTGATTTAGAGATCAAAATGACATTATTCAAACGGCCACGTTAATCTAGCTCAAGTTTCAATATTATGACAACATTTGAGACCGAAATAGCTACGACAAAGCCTCCGGAAAATCCAATGTATCCCAAACTTCTGGATGCCATGCATTATGCTTCATTTGTAAACCATTACTCAATGAGCACGAATGATCAATTTAGAATGATCAATTTAACTAGCTGATAAACTTGAGATGTCCGCACTAAATCATCTGTAAGATTTGATTTAGAGTTTAGAATGACATGAATCCAATGCCAGCGTCAAGCTAGCTCAATTAATATTGTGACAAAATTTAAGACCAAAAAAGCTACGACAAAGCTTCTAAGAATTCTAATCTATCCCAAACTGCTGGATGTCATGCATTATGCTTCATTTGTAAACCTTTGCTCAAAGCACCAATGATTAATTTAGAATGATCAATTTAGCTAGCCGATAAACTTGACATATACGGACTAAATCGTCTGTAAGTTTTGATTTAGAGTTTAGAATGACATGAATCCAATGCCAACGTTAAGCTAGCTCAATTTGCTATGTTGTGACAAAATTTAAGACCGAATTAGCTTAGAAAATGCCTCCATGTAATCCAATCTATTCCAAACTGCATGATACCATGCATTATGCTTCATTTGTAAAGCTTTGCGCAATGAACACCCAATGATAAATTTAGAATAATCATTTTAAATAGCAGATCAACCCTACATGTCCGTACCAAATCGTCTTTAACATTTGATTTAGAGCTCAAAATGACATCAATCCAACAAGCACGATAATCTAGCTCAATTTTCAATATTATGACAACATTTGAGACCGAAATAGCTACGATAAAGCCTCCAAGAAATCCAATCTATCCGAAACTTCTGGATGCCATGCATTATGCTTCATTTGTAAACTTTTGCTTAATGAGCAACAATGATCAATTTAACTAGCCGATAAACTTGACATGTACGCATTAAATCGTCCGTAAGTTTTGATTTAGAGTTTAGAATGACATGAATCCAATGCCAATATTAAGCTAGGTAAATTTTCAATATTGTGACAAAATTTAAGACCGAAATAGCTACGGCAAAGCCTCCAAGTAATGTAATCTATCCCAAACTGCTTGATGCCATGCATTATGCTTCATTTGTAAACCTTTGCTCTATGAGCACCAATGATCAATATAGAATGATCATTTTAACTAGCTGATAACCTTGACATGTCCGCACTAAATCGTCTATAACATTTGCTTTATAGCTCAAAATGAGATGAATCCAACATCCACGTTAATCAAGCTCAATTTTCAATATTGTGAAAACATTTGAGATTGAAAGAGATAAGACAAAGGCTCCAAGCAATTCAATGTATACCACTGCGTGATGCCGTGCTCAATGAACAGCAATGATCAATTTAGAATGATCATTTTAACTAGCTGATCAACTCTTCATGTCCCCACCTAATCATCTTTAACATTTGATTTAGAGCTCAAAATAACTTTAATCCAACGGCCACGTTAACCTAGCTCAATTTTCAATATTATGACAACATTTGAGACCGAAATAGCTACGAAAAAGCCTGCATGTAATCCAATCTATCCCAAACAGCGTGATGCCTTGCGTTATGCTTCATTTGTAAACCTTTTCTCAATGAGCAGCAATGATCAATTTAGAATTATCATTTTAACTAGCTGATCAACTTGACACCTCTGCACCAAATCGTCTTTAACATTTGATTTACAGCTCAAAATAACATAAATCAAACGACTACATTAATATAGCTCAATTTTCAATATTATGACAACATTTGAGGCTGAAAGAGTTATGACAAAACTTTTAAGTAATCCAATGTATCCCAAACTGCGTGATGCCATGCATTATGCTTCATTTATAAACCTTTACTCAAGGAGCACCAATAATAAGTTTAAAGTGATCATTTTAACTATATGAACAACTTGAAATGACCGCACTAAATCGTCCATAACTTTTGATTTAGAGTTCAGAATAACACGAATCCAACGCCCACATTAAAATTTCTCAATATTCTATATTGTGACAAAATTTTAGACCGAAATAGCTACGAGAAAGCCTCCAAGTAATCTAATCTATTCCAAACTGTGTGATGCCATGCATTATGCTTCATTTGTATACCTTTGCTCAATGAGCACCAATGATTAATATAGAATGATCATTTTAACTAGATGATGAACTTGACATGTCCGCACTAAATCTTCTGTAACATTTGATTTATAGCTCAAGATGACATGAATCCACCGCCCATGTTAATTTAGCTCAATTCTCAATATTGTGACAACATTTGAGACGGAAAGAGCTACGACAAACCCTCCAAGTAATCCCATGTATCTCAAACTACGTGATGCCATGCATTATGCTTCATCTATAAACCTTTACTCAAGGAGCACCAATGATCAGTTTAAAATGTTCGTTTTAACTGGTCGATGAACTTGACATATCCGCACTAAATCTAGCGTCCATGTTAAGCTAGCTCAATATTATATATTGCGAATAAATTTAATACCAAAATAGCTACAAGAACGCCTCCAAGTAACCAAATCTAACCTGAACTGTGTGATACCATGCGTAATGCTTCATTTGTAAACAATTGCTCAGCGAGCAAAAATGATCAGTTTAGAATGATCATTTTAGCTAGCTGATCAATTTTACAGGTCTGCACTAAATCGTCTTTCACATTTCATTTAGAGCTAAAAATGACATGAATCCAACAACCACGTTAATGTAGCTCGATTTTTAATATTGTGACAACATTTGAGGTTGAAAGAGCTATGACAGAGCCTCAAAGTAATCCAATGTATCCCAAACTGCATGATGCCATGACTTATGCTTCATTTATAGGCCTTTACTTAAGGAGAACCAATGATCAGTTTAGAATGATCATTTTATCTGGCCGATGAACTTGATATGTCCGTACTAAATCCTCTGTAACTTTTGATTTATAGTTCAGAATGACACGAATCCAACGCCCACGTTAAGCTAGCTCAATACCTAACATTGTGACAAAGTTAAAGACCAAAACCGCTACAACAAAGCGTCCAAGTAATCCAATGTATCCCAAACAGAGTGATGTCATGCATAATGCTTCATTTGTAAACCTTTGCCCGATGAGCAGCAATGACCAGTTTGAATTATCATTTTAGCTAGCTGATCAACTTGAAATGTCCGCAGCAAAATGACATGAATCCAACTCCCACATTAATCTAGCTCAATTCTCAATATTGTGACAACATTTGAGACTGAAAGAGGTACGACAAAGCCTCCAAGTAATCCAATGTATCCCAAACTGTGTGATGACATGCATTATGCTTCATTTATAAGCCTTTACTCAAGGAACACCAATGATCAGTTTAGAATAATCATTTTAACTTGTCGATGAACTTGACATGTCTGCACTAAATCATCTGTAACTTTTGATTTAGATTTCTGAATGACACGAATCCAACGTCCACGTTAAGATAACTCAATATTATATATTGTGAATAAATTTAAGATCAAAATAGCTACAAAAAAGACTCCAAGCAATCCAATCTATCCCAAACTGCATGATGCCATGCATAATGTTTCACTTTTAAACCATTTCTCAATGAGCACCAATGATCAGTTTAGAATGATCATTTGAACTAGCTGATCAACATAACATGTCCGCACTAAATCGTCTTTAACATTGGATTTAGAGCTCAAACTGACATGTATCCAACTGCGTGATGCCATGCACTATGCTCCATTTATAACCCTTTTCTCAACGAGCTCCAATGATCAGTTTAGAATTATCAATTTAACAGGCTGATCAACTTGAGATGTGTACACTAAATCGTCTGTAACTTTTCATTTAGAGTTCAGAATGACACGAATCCAACGTCCACATTAAGATAGCTCAGATTTCTATATTCTGATTTAATTTAAGACCGAAAACGCTACGACAAAGCATCCAAGTAATCCAATCTATCTCAAACTGCATGGTGCCATGCATTATGCTTCATTTGTAAACCTTTGCTCAATGAGCACCGATGATCAGTTTAGAATGATTGATTTAACTAGCCGATAAACTTTACATGTCCGCATTAAATCGTCTGTAACTTTTGATTTAGAGTTCAAAATGACATGAATCCAATGTCCATGTTAAGCTAGCTCAATTCTCTATATTGTGACAACATTTGAGACCGAAATAGCTACGGAAATGCCTCTAAGTAATCCAATGTATCCCAAACTGTGTAATGACTTGCGTGATGCTTCATTTATAAGCGTTTACTCAAGGAGCACCAATGATCAGTTTAGAATTATCATTTTAACTGGCTGATCAACTTGACATGTTTGCACTAAATTGTCCGTAACTTTTGATTTAGAGTTTAGAATGACACGAATCCAACACCCATGTTAAGCTAGCTCAATATTATATATTCTGACATAATTTAAGACCAAAATAGCTACGACATAGCATCCAAGTAATTCAATATATCCCAAACTGCATGATGCCATGCATTATGCTCCATTTGTAAATCTTTGCTCGATAAGAAGCAATGATCAGTTTAGAATAATCATTTTTACTTGTTGATCAACTTGACATGTCTGCACTAAATCGTCTTCAAGCTTTGATTTAGAGCTCACAATGACATGAATCCAATGCCCACGTTAATCTAGGTTAATTTTCAATATTGTGACAACATTTGAGATTGAAATAGCTACGACAAAGCCTCCAAGTAATCCAATGCATCCCAAACTGCGTGTTGTCATACATTATGCTTGATTTATAAGCATTTTCTCAAGGAGCACCAATGATTAGTTTGGAATTATCATTTTAACTGGCCGACCAACTTAACATGTCTGCATTAAATCGTCCGTAACTTTTGATATAGAGTTCGGAATGACACGAATCCAACGTCCAGGTTGGGATAGCTACGACAAAGCTTCCAAGTAATCCAATATATCCCAAACTACAAGATGCCATGCATTATACTTCATTTGTAAACCTTTTCTCAATGAGCACTAATGACCAATATAGAATGATTATTTTAACTAGCTGATCAACTTGACATGTCCGCCCTAAATCGTCTTTAACATCTAATTTAAAGTTCAAAACGACATTAATCCAACGTCCATGTTAATCTAGCTCAATCTTCAATACTAGTACAACATTTGAGACTGAAAGAGCTATGAACTAATCCAGTGTATCCCAGACCGTGTGATGGCATGCATTATGCTTCATTTAAAAGCCTTTACTCAAGGAACACCAATGATTAGTTTAGAATGATCGTTTTAACTGGCCGATGAACTTGACATATCCACATTATATCGTCCATAACGTTTGATTTAGAGTTCAAAATGGAAAGAATCCAACGTCCAAGTTAAGCAAGCTCAATATGCTACATTGTGACAAAATTAAGGACCGAAATAGCTACGACAAAGCATCCAACTAATCTGATCTATCCCAAATTGCGTGATTGCATGCATTATGCTTCATTTGTAAACCTTTGCTCGATGATCAGCAATTATAATTTTAGAATGATCATTTTAACTAGCTGATCAATTTGACATGTCCGCACTTAATTGTCTTTAACATTTTGTTTAGAGCTCAAAATGACATGTAGCCCACTGCGTGATGCCATACATTATGCTCCATTTATAAGTCTTTTCTCAACGATTTCTCCCAATGATCAGTTTAGAATTATTATTTTAACTGGCTGATCAACTTGAGATGTCTACACTAAATCGTCTGTAACTTTTCATTTAGAGTTCAGAATGACACGATTCCAACGCCCACGTTAAGCTAGCTCAGATTTCTATATTGTGATTTAATTTAAGAATGAAAAAGCTACGACAAAGCATCCAAGTAATCCAATCTATCACAAACTGCATGGTTCCATGCATTATGCTTCATTTGTAAACCTTTGCTCAATGAGCACCGATGATGAGTTTAGAATGATTAATCTAATTAGCTGATAAACTTTACATGTCCGCACTAAATCGTCTGTAACTTTTGATTTAGACTTCAAAATGACATGAATACAATGCCCACGTTAAGCTAGCTCAATTCTCTATATTGTGACAACATTTGAGACGGAAATAGCTACTGCAATGCCTCTAAGTAATCCAATGTATCCCAAACTGCGTAATGTCATGCATGATGCTTCATTTAAAAGCCTTTACTCAAGGAGCACCAATGATCAGTTTAGAATTATCATTTTAACTGGCTGATCAACTTGACATGTTTGCACTAACTTGTCCGTAACTTTTGTTTTAGAGTTTATAATGACACGAATCGAACACCCATGTTAAGCTAGCTCAATATTATATGTCATGACAAAATTTAAGACCAAAATAGCTACGACATAGCATCCAAGTAATTCAATCTATCCCAAACTGCATGATGCCATGCATTATGCTTTATTTGTAAATCTTTGCTCGATAAGCAGCAATGATCAGTTTAGACTAATCATTTTTACTTGTTGATCAATTTGACATATCTGCACTAAATCGTCTTTAACCTTTGATTTAGAGCTCAAAATGACATGAATCCAATGCCCACGTTAATCTAGGTTAATTTTCAATATTGTGACAACATTTGAGACTGAAAGAGCTATGACAAAGCCTCCAAGTAATCCAATGCATCACGAATTGCATGATGCCATGCGTTATGCTTGATTTATAAGCATTTGCTGAAGGAGCACCAATGATTTGTTTAGAATTATCATTTTAACTGGCCGATCAACTTGAAATGTCCGCATTAAATCGTCCGTAACTTTTGATTTAGAGTTCATAATGACACAATTCCAATGCCTCCGTTAACCTAGCTCAGTTTTCTATATTTTGAATAATTTTAAGACCAAAATAGCTACGACAAAGACTCCAAGAAATTTGGGATAAATCGTCTTTAACATTTGATTTAGAGCTCAAAATGACATGAATCCAACGGCCACGTTAATCTAGCCCAATTTTCAATATTGTTACAATATTTGAGACTAATAGAGCTACGACAAAGCCTCAATGTAATCCAAAGTATCCCAAGCTGTGTGACGCCCTGCATTATGCTTCATTTATAAGCCTTTACTCAAGGAACACCAATGATCAGTTTAGAATGATAATTTTAACTGGACGATGAACTTGACATGTCCGTACTAAATCGTCGTCTGTAACTTATGATTTAGAGTTCCGAATGGCACGAATCCAACACCCACGTTAAGCTAGCTCCATATTCGACATTGTGACAACATTAAGACCAAATTAGCTACGACAAAGCGGCAAGTAATCCAATCTATCCCAAACTCCACAATGCCATGCATTATGCTTCATTTGTAAACCTTTTCTCAATGAGCAGCAATGATTAGTTTAGAATGATCATTTTAACTAGCTGATCAACTTGACATGTCCGAACTAAATCGTCTTGAACATTTGGTTTAGAGATCAAAATGACTTGAATCCAACGTCCATGTTAATTGAGCTCAATTTTCAATACTGTGACAACATTTAAGATAGAAAGAACTACAAACAAGCCTCCAAGTAATCCAATGTATCCCAAACTGCGTGATGTCATGCATTATACTTCTTTTACAAGCCTTTACTTGAGCAACACCAATGATTAGTTAAGAATGATTCCATGTTAAGCTAGCTCAATTTTCTATATTGTGACAAACTTTATGGCAGAAATAGCTACGACAAAGCCTCAAAGTAATCCAATGAATCCCAAACAACGTGATGTCATGCATTATTCATTATTTATAAGCCTTTACTCAAGGAGCACCAATGATTAGTTAAGAACGATCATTTTAACTGGCCGATCAACTTGACATGCCTACACTAAATCATCCGTCATTTTTGATTTAGAGTTCACAATGACATGAATCCAACGCCCACGCTAAGCTACCTCAATTTTCTATATTGTGACTACATTTAAAACTGAATGATCTACGATAAAGCCTCCCAGTAATCCAATCTATCCTGAACTGTGTTATGCCATGCATTATGCTTCATTTGTAAACATTTGCTCACTGAGCACCAGCGATCATTTTAAAATTATAATTTTAACTGGCCGATCAACTTGAAATTTTCGCACCAACTCGTCTGTAACTTTTGATTTATACTTCATAATGACACGAATCCAATGCCCACGTTAATCTAGCTTAATTTTCAATATTGTGACAACATTTGAGACTGAAAGATCTATGACAAAGCCTCCAAGTAATCCAATGAATCACAAACTGCATTATGTCTGGCATTTTGCTTCATTTATAAGCCTTTGCTCAAGGAGTACTAGTGATCAGTTTATAATTATCATTTTAATTAGCCGATCAACTTGACATGTCCGCACTAAATCGTCCGAAATATTTGATTCGGCAGAATGAACTCCCACATTAAGCTAGCTCAATTTTCTATATTGTGATTAAATTTAAGACCAAAATAGCTATGACAAACCTCCAAGTAATCCAATGTATCCACACACTACGTGATGCCATGCATTGTGCTTCATTTGTAAACCTTTGTTCAATGAGCACCAATGATCAATTTAGAATGATAATTTTAACAACCTAATCAACTTAACATATCCACACTAAATCGTCTTTAAGATTTAGTGCTCAAAATGACTTGAATCCAATGCCCATGTTAATCTAGCTTCATTTTCAATATTTTGACAACATTTGAGACTGAAAGATCTACGACAAAGCCTCCAAGTAACCCAATGAATCACAAACTGCGTTATGCAATGCATTCTGCTTCATTTATAAGCCTTTGCTCAAGTAGCACCAATGATCAGTTTAGAATTATCATTTTAACTAGTCGATCAACTTGACATGTCTTCACTAAATTGTCCATAACTTTTGATTTAGAGTTCATAATGACACGAATCCAACGCCAACGTTAAGTTAACTCAATTTTCTTTATAGTGATCAAATTAAAGATGGTAATATGTATGACAAAGCGTCCATGTCATCCAATCTATCCCAAACTGCATACTTTATGCTTCATTTGTAAACCTTTGCTCGATGACCAACAATGATCATTTTGGAGTAATCATTTTAACGAGCTGATCAATTTGACATGTGCATACGATATCATATTTAATATATTATTTAGAGGTCCAGAATGACATGAATCCAACACCCACGTTAATCTAACTTAATTTTCAATATTCTGACATCATTTGAGAGTGAAAGAGCTAAGACAAAGCCTCCAAGTAATCCAATTTATCCCAAACTGCATGATGCCATGCATTATGCTTCATTTATAAGCCTTTGCTCAAGGAGCACCACTGATCAGTTTAGAATTATCACTTTAACTGGTCGATCAACATGACATGTCCGCACTAAATCGTCCGTAACTTTTGATTTAGAGTTCAGAATGACACGAATAAACCGCTCACATTAAGTTAGCTCAGTTTTCTATATTGTGATTAAATTTATAACCGAAATATCTATGAAAAAGTCTCCAAGTAATCCAATATACCCCAAACTGCGTGATGCGATGCATTATGCTTCATTTATAAGCCTTTACACAAGGAGCATCAATGATCCATTTTGAATTATCATCTTAACTGACCAATCAACTTGACATGTCCGCACTATATCGTCTTCAACATTTGATTTAGAGCTCAAAATTATATGAATCCAATGCCCACAACAATCTAGCTCAATTTTCAATATCATGACAACATTTGAGACTAAAAGAGCTACGACAAAGCCTCCAAGTAATCCATTGTAACCCAAATTGCGTGATACCATTCATTATGCTTCATTTAATAAGCCTTTGCCCAAGTAGCACAAATGATTAGTTTAGAATTATCATTTTAACTCGACATGTCCGCACTAAATCGTCGTAACTTTTGATTTATAGTTCAGAATGACACGAATCCAATGTGGCAACGCCCACGTTAAGCTAGCTCAGATTTCCATATTGTGATTAAATTTAAGACCGAAATAGCTACGACAAAACCTCCAAGTAATCCAATTTATCCCAAACTACATGATGCCATGCATTATGCTTGATCTGTAAACCTTTGCTCAATAAGCACCAATGATCAGTTTAGAATGATCAATTTAACTAGCCGATAAACTTGACATGTCCGCAATAAATTATACATAACTTTGTTTTAGAGTTCAAAATGACATGAATCCAATGCCCACGTTAGGCTAGCTCAATTCTCTATATTGTGAAAATATTTAAGACCAAGCATTTAGTCTTTGAAAGTTAATTCATTTCTAAATACTTCAATTGGTATACGCAAGAAGTAAGCCAATTCAATAGCTTTTTGCTCAATTTCTCGTGTAGTAAAAGTTTCATCAGTACAAATGAAAGGAACAGCCCCTTGACCTCAAATTTCCATATAAAGGACATGCCGAGCAGAAATCATAAAAATTTAAATGAAAAAAAATCATAAAAAGATTCTATTAGTATAGACAAGATTTTAATGATAGATCTAATGATAAAAAATATTGTGTCAGCCGGGAACACAAGAAAAGGAAATTAAATTATTCCACCTTTTATTCTATCTTTGAAAGGTTAATAAATACTATATGTTCATAATCAACTAATCTAATTAAATTCATTTTTGAAAAACACGATAAAAATTATTCTGATTATTAGCAGTTCAACGGGACCCCCTCCAATCAGACAAAGAAGGACGATTTGGGCCCTGTTGAGTTCTGATGTTTTCACGTCTATAACTCAGTTCCTCAAATTTCACTAAAATAATGATTTCATTATTGCCTATTCTAGCAAAACCACTCATCAGAGCCATCGTTAACCATTGGTTATTAAGGCGTATTTTCAAAATACCTATATCAACAGTTGTGGCAATCGGCTCGTGATTTGGTAATACGCCAATTTGTCCACTATTAGTAGATAAAATGATTTCTTTTACTTCTAAATCCCACACAATTCGATTCGGAGTCAGTACACAAAGATTTCAGGAATTTTAGACCAAGCTTATGATACACTTTGATTTTCAGCTAGTCCAGCACTAACTCTTCGATATATTTCTTGTTGAAAATATCCCTGATCCCATTGATAACGAGTAGGACCAAATAATTTGATGGGAGTAGTTGCAGAACCATACCACATAGTTCCAGCAACAACAAAAGCTGCAAAAAGACAGCAGCAATACTACTGGAAAGGACGGTTTCAATATTTCCCATAAATTGTCAGTACAATTGAAACGACCGAAAAAGATGTATGAGTTAATATATGCTCTAAAATTTTAAAAAAATCATTAAAAATTTGTTAAAAATTAATAAATTAATAATAGGTTTTACCTGATTTTAGAAAAAAGTCGATGGAAACTTCTTCAGATTTCAAAAAGGGGTTACCCCATGAATGGTTAACGGTGTAAATCCTGAAATAAAAAATAGAAAATGAGTCCATAAAACAAAACATAAATCCAATTTCTCAAAAAAAGTCTTAAAAAAAAGTTGCCGACCGGTCTAGAAAACTAAAAACAATTGATATAAGTTGATAGAGTTTAATTATTACCGTTATTAGGAATACTTCTAGAGTCCACTTCTTCCCCAAATCGATTGAGAATCTATTTTTTACAATAAAAAATAGATTATTTTCTCGACTCTGTTCATTAAAATTTATATTTAAAGGATCCATATCGGGATCCTTGACAAGATCAAGATCAGAATTTTTTATGGAAACAAAAAAGTAACCAAACACAAAAAATCAAGAAAAATATAAAGTCAAAATATAGCCCAAAATTTGACTTTTTCTTACCCTTCTCTGTCAACGCACTAGAACGCCCTTGTTGACGATCCTTTACTCGGACAGCATATAGGGCTCCTCGAAAAATGTGATATCTCACACCGGATAAATCCTTAACCCTTCCCCCTCTTACTAAGACTGCTGAATGTTCTTGTAAATTATGGCCAATACCAGTTATATAAGCAGTGATTTCAAATCCCGAGGTTAATCTTACTCTGGAAATTTTACGTAAGGCAGATTTGGTTTTTTTGGGGTGATAGTGGAAAAGTTGACAGATAAGTCACCCTTGATCTCCAATTTGAAAAATACTTTTTTTTCGTAAAAGCCGAGCCAATAGGATGAACTAAAAAAAGAGTATTTTTTGATCCGCCACTTTTTATATAGGAATATAGATGCTCTTGGCTCGACATTTTGTATTTTATTTTACTAGTGTACTACACTTTATTTGAATATAAAAAAGAGTACAGGCTGGAGCTCGAGGAGAATAGAAAGTTTTTATTCCTTATAAAAGAGTTATCTATCGGAATAATACTCTTACCGATCTATTAACAACAAGTAGATCTACACTAGGGGAATTAGTAATGCCGATCACTTGATGATATGAATCATTTGAAAAATAAACATACTCGCTCTGTAGTGGATCTTTTAAAAGACCAGCTGGGGTTAGCTCTGGCTCGTTTAGAAAATGTAGTTAGGGGAACTATAGCATTTCCCTTCTGCATGTCCGTGGAGTTTTGAAAAATCCAAATATCTCAGAGAGAGATAGAGAGGTAGGAATTTCTCAAACAAACCGCACTCCTTCGTATACGTCCAGAGTCCATTGATGAGAAGGGGCTAGGGAAAGCTAGAACCCAATTCCTACATTGATGAATATAAGCGCAATAGCTATGACAAAGCCTCCAAGTAATCCAATCTATCCCAAAACTGCGTGATGCCATGCATTATGCTTCATTTATAAACTTTTGCTCAATGAGCACCAATGATCAGTTTAGAATGATCATTTTAACTATTTGATCAACTTGACATGTCCGCACTAAATGATCTGTAACATTTGATTTAGAGCTCAAAATGAAATGAATCCAACGACCACCTTAATCTAGCTCAATTTTCAATATGTGACAACATTTGATAGTGAAAGAGGTACGACATAGCCTCCAAGTAATCCAATGTATCCCCAACAGTGTGATATCTTGCATTATGCTTCATTAATAAGCCTTCACTCAAGGAGAATCAATGATCCGTTTAACATTATACTTTTAACTGGCCGATCAACTTGACCTTACTACATCGTCCATAACTTTTGATTTAGAGTTCAGAATGACACGAATCCAATGCCCACACTTTAGTCAGCTCAGTTTTCTATATTGTGATTAAATTTAAGACCGAAATAGCTACAACCAAGTCTCCAAGTAATCCAATGTATCCCTAACCGCATGATGCCATGCATTATGCTTCATTTATAAGCGTTAACTCAAGGAGCACTAATGATCAACTTAGAATTATCATTATAACTGGCCGATGAACTTAACATTTCCGCTATAAATCGTCTTCAACATTTGATTTAGAGCTCAAAATTATATGAATCCAACGCCCACATTATCCTAACTTAATTTTCAATATTGTGACAACATTTGAGACTGAAATAGCTACTACAAAGCCTCTAAGTAATCCAATGTATCGCAAATTGCCTGATGCCATTTTTATGCTTCATTTATAAGCCTTTAATCAAGGAGCGCCAAAGATTTGTTTAGAATGATCATTTTAACTGGCCGATCAACTTGACATGTCCGCACTAAATCATCATCAACAATTGATTGAGAGCTCAAAATTATATGAATCCAACGCCCACGTTAATCTATCTCAATTTTCAATATTATGACAACATTTGAGATTGAAATAGCTACGAAAAAGCCTCTAACTAATCCAATGTATCCCAAATTACGTAATGCCATTCTTTTTGCTTCATTTATAAGCCTTTACTAAAGAAGCACCAATGATCAGTTTATCATTTTTACTAGTAGATCAACTCCACATGTCTGCCCTAAATCGTCCATAACTTTTGATTTAGAGTTCAAAATAACACGAATCCAATGCCCACTTTAAGCTAGCTCGGATTTATATATCGTGATTAAATTTACAACTAAAATAGTTACGACAAAGTCTCCAAGTAATCCAATCTATCCCAAACTCCATGATGCCATGCATTATGCTGCATTTGTAAACCTTTGCTCAATGAACACCAATGATCAGTTTATAATGACCAATTTAACTCGCCGATAAACTTACATGTCTACACTAAATTGTCTCTAACTTTTGATTTAGAGTTCAAAATGATATGAATCCAATGCCCATGTTAAGCTAGCTCAATATTCTATATTGTGACAATATTTAAGACCGAAATAGCAATGACAAGGCATCCAAGTAATCCAATCTATCCCAAACTGCGTGGTGCCATGGATTATGCTTCATTTATAACCCTTTACTCAAGGAACACCAATGATCAGTTTAGAATGATAATTTTAACTGGCCGATCAACTTGACATGTGCGGACTAATTCGTTTGTAACTTTTGATTTGGAGTTCAGAATGACATGAATCCAACGCCCACGTTAAGCTAGTTCAATATTCTATAT
>JAEVFF010000644.1:0-21751 GCA_018901945.1 Pugionium dolabratum
GTGCGGACATGTCAAGTTGATCGGCCAGTTAATATGATTATTCTAAACTGATCATTGGTGCTTATTGGGTAAAGGCATATAAATGAATCATAAAGCATGGCATCACGCATTTTGGGATAGATTAAATTACTTGGACGCTTTGTCGTCTCGATTTCTATCTCAAATTTTGTCAAAATATAGAAAACTTCAGCTAACTTAACGTGGGCATTGGATTTGTGTCATTCTAATCTCAAAATCATAAGTTATAGACGATTTAGTGTGGATACTTCATGTTGCTCGGCCAGTTAAAGTGATCACTCTAAGTTGATCATTGGTGCTTATTGAGTAAAGGAATATAATTGAATCATAATGCATGGCATTACACAGTTTTGGACGCATTGTCATATCTATTTTGGTCTCAAAGTTTGTTACCGTATACAAATTGAGTGAGCTTAACGTGGGCAGTGGATTTGTGTCATTCTGAGCACTAAGTCAGTGCGGACGATTTAGTGCGGACATGTCTAGTTGATTGGTGCTCATTATGTAAAGTCTTATAAATGAAACATAAAACATGGCATGAAGCAGTTTGGATAGATTAGACGCTTTATTGTCTCTATTTATGTCTCAAATTCTCTCAAAATAAAGAAAATTGATCTACCCTAACGTTGGCATTGGATTCGTGTCATTCTGAGCTCTAAATCAAACGTTAGAGACGATTTAGTGTGTACATGTCAAGTTGATCGTCCAACTAATATGATTATTCTAAACTGATCATTGGTGCTCAGTGAGTCAAGGCTTATAAATGAAGCATAATGCATGACGTCACGCAGTATGGGATAGATTGGATTTCTTCGAAGATTTGTCGTATCTAGTTTTTTGTCAAATTTTGTCACAATATAGAAAATTGAACTAGATTAATGTGGGCATTGGATTAGTGTCATTCTGAGCTATAAATCAAAAGTTACGGACGATTTAGTGCAGACATGTCAAGTTGATCGGCTACTTAAAAGGATCATTCTAAACTAATCATTGGTGCTCATTGAGTAAAAGCTTATAAATGAAGAAAAATGCATGGCATCACGTAGTTTGGGATCGATTGGATTACTAGGACGCTTTTTTGTATCTATTTTTGTGTCAGAGTTTGTTACAATATAGAAATTTGAGCTAGCTTAACGTGGGCATTGGATTCCTGTCATTCTGACTTATAAATCAAAAGTTACGTATGATTTAGTGCGGACATGTCAAATTAATCGGCCAGTTAAAGTGATCATTCTGAACTAATTATTGGCGCTCATAAAATAAAGGCTTATAAATGAAGCATAAAGCAAGGCATCACGCATTTTGGGATAGATTGGATTACTTGGACGCATTGTCGTCTCTATTTCCATATTAAATTTAGTCAAAAATATTGAAAATTGAGCTACCTTAACGTGGGCATTGGACTTGTGTCATTTTAAGCCAAAAATCAAAAGTTGTGAATGATTTAGTGCGGAAATGTCAAGTTAATCGGCTAGTTAAAGTGATCATTCTAAACTGATCATTGGTGCACATTGAGTAAAGGCTTATAAATGAATAATATAATGCATGGCATCACATAGTTTTAGATAGATTGGATTACTTGGACGCTTTGTCGTAAATATTTCTGTCTCAAATTTTGTTACAATATAGAAAATATCGCTAGCTTAACGTGGGCATTGGATTCATGTCATTCTGAGCTCTATATCAATGCGGACGATTTAGTGTGGACATATCAAGTTGATTGCCCAGTTAAAGTGATCATTCTAAACTAATCATTGGTGCTCATCAAGTAAAGGCTTATAAATAAGGCGTAAAGCATGGCATCAAGCAGTTTAGATAGATTGGATTACTTGGATGTTTTTTCATCTCTATTTCGGTCTCAAATTTTGTCAAAATATGGAAAATTGAAATAGCTAAATATGGCCATTGGATTTGTTTCATTCGGAGCTATAAATCAAAAGTTATGGACAATTTAATACAGACATTTCAAGTTAATCGGCAGTCAAAATGATTATTCTAAACTGATCATTGGTACTCATTAAGTAAAGGTTTATAAATGAAGCATAAAGCATGACATCACGCATTTTGGGATAGATTTGATTAGTTTGACACTTTGTCGTCTCTATTTCTATCTCAAATTTTGTCAAAATATAGAAAATTGAGCTAGTTTAACGAGGGCATTGGATTCGTGTTATTATGAGCTCTAATGAAAAGTTATAGACGATGTAGTGTGGATATGTCAAGTTGATCGGCCAGTTAAATTGATCATTCTAAATTGATCATTGGTGCTCATTGAGTAAAGGCATATAAATGAATCACAATGCATGGCGTCACACAGTTTTGGATAGATTGGATAACTTGGATGCATTGTCGTATCTATTGCTTTCTCAAAGTTTGTCACAATATAGAAAACTGAGCTAGCTAAACATGGGCACTAGATTCATATCTTATGATCTCTAAATCAAAAGTTGCAGTCGATTTAGAGCGGACATGTCAAGTTGATCGGCGAGTTAAAAGGATCATTCTAAACTGATCATTGGTGCTCATTGAGTAAAAGCTTATAAATGAAGAATAACGCAGGGCGTCACGTAGTTTGGGATGGATTGGATTAATTGGACGCTTTGTCGTATCTATTTCTGTCTCAAAGTTTGTCACAATATAGAAAATTGAGCTATCTTAACGTGGGCACTGGATTCGTGTCTTCTGATCTCTAAATAAAAATTTATCGATGATTTATTGCGGACATGTCAAGTTGATCAGCGAGTTAATATGATTATTCAAACTGGTCATTGGTGGTCATTAAGTAAATGCATATAAATGAAGAATAAAGCATGGCATCACACAGTCTGGGATAGATTGGATTACGTGGATGTTTTGTCTTCTCTATTTCTTTCTAAAATTTTGTCAAAATATAGAAAATTGAACTAGTTTAACTGGGCATTGGATTTGTGTCATTCTGAGCTCTAAATCAAAAGTTACGGACGATTTAGTGCGAACATGTCAAGTTGATCGGGCAATTAAAATGATCATTCTAAACTTATCATTGGTACTCATTGAGTAAAAGATTCTAAATGAAGAAAAATGCATGGCATAACGCAATTTGGCATGGATTGGACTAATTGGACGCTTTGTCGTATCTATTTCAGTCTCAGATTTTACGAAAATATAGAAAATTGAGCTAGCTTAACATGGGCATTGGATTCATATAATTTTAAGCCTAAAATCAAAAGTTACGAATGATTTAGTGCAGACATGTCAAGTTCATCGGCTAGTTAAAGCTATCATTCTAAACTGATCATTGGTGCACATTGAGTAAAGGCTTATAAATGAAGCACAATGCATGGCGTCAAACAGTTTTAGATAGATTGGATTATTTGGACGCTTTGTCGTATCTATTTTTGCCCCAAATTTTGTTACAATATAGAAAATTGAGCTAGCTTAACGTGGGCATTAGATTCGTGTGTTTCTGAACTCTAAATCAAAAGTTACCGTTGATTTAGTGCGACTATGTCAGGTTGATTGGATAATTAGAAGGATCATTCTAAACTGATCATTGGTGCTCATTGAGTAAAAGCTTATAAATGAAAAATAATGCATGGCATCATGCAGGGTGAGATGGCATGGATTTCTTTGACGCTTTGTCGTATCTATTTTATCTCAAATTTTATCAAAATATAGTTTAACATGGGCATTGGATTCATGTCATTTTAAGCCCTATATCAAAAGTTACGGACGATTTAGTGCGACTATGTCAGGTTGATTGGATAATTAGAAGGATCATTCTAAACTGGTCATTGGTGCACATTGAGTAAAGGCTTATAAATGAAGCATCATGCATGGCATCAAACAGGTTTAGATAGATTGGATTACTTGGACGCTTTGTCATATCTATTTTTGTCTCAATTTTTTTTACAATATAGAAAATTGAGCTAGCTTATCGTGGGCATTGGATTCGTGTCATTCTGGGCTCTAAATTAATGCGGACTCTTTAGTGCGTACATGTCAAGTTGATTGGCCAGTTAAAGTGATCATTCTAAACTGATCATTGATGTTCATGAAGTAAAAGCTTATAAATGAAGCAAAAAACAAGGCATCACGCATTTTGGGATAGATTGGATTACTTGGATGTTTTTTCGTCTCTATTTCTATATTAAATTTTGTCAAAATATAAATAATTGAGCGAGCTTTACGTCGGCATTGGATTCGTGTAATTCTGAGCTCTAAATCACAAGTTACAGACGATTTAGTGCGGACATATCAAGTTGATCGGCCAGTTAGTATGATTATTCCAAACTGATCAATGGTGCTCATTGAGTCAATGCTTATAAATGAAGCATAATGCACGGCATCATGCACGGTATCTAGTTTTGTCTCAAATTTTGTTACAGTATAGAAAATTGAACTAGTTTAATGTGGGCACAGGATTCGTGTCATTCTGAGCTATAAATCAAAAGTTATGGACGATTTAGTGTAGACATGTCAAGTTGATCATCAAGTTAAAGTGATCAGACTAAACTGTTCACTAGTGATCATTAAGTAAAGGCTTATAAATGAAGCATACAACAAGGCATCACGCATTTTGGGATAGATTGGATTACTTGGATGCTTTGTCGTCTCTATTTCTATATTAAATTTAGTCAAAAATATAGAAAATTGAGCAAGATAACGTCGGCATTGGATTTGTATCATTCAGAGCTCCAAATCAAAAGTTACGGACGATCTAGTGCGAACATGTCAAGTTGATCGGCTAGTTAATATGATTATTCTAAACTCATCAATGGTGGTCATTGAGTCAAGGCTTATAAATGAAGCATAATGCATGGTATCACGCAGTTTTGGATAGACTGGATTACTTGGACGGTTTGTCGTATCTAGTTTTGTCTCAAATTTTGTTACAATATTGAAAATTGAACTAGCTTAATGTGGGCATTGGATTCGTGTCATTCTGAGCTATATATCAAAACTTATGGATGAATTAGTGCATATATGCCAAGTTGATCGGCAAGTTAAAAGGATCTTTCTAAACTGATCATTGGTGCTCATTGAGTAAAAGCTTATAAATGAAGAATAATGCATGGCGTCACATAGTAAAGGATCGATTGGATTACTTGGACGATTTATAGTATTTATTTCTGTCTCAAAGTTTGTCACAATATAGAAAATTGAGCTACCTTAACATGGGCACTGAATTCGTGTGTTTCTGATCTTTAAATCAAAACTTACGGATGATTTATTGCGAATATGTCAAGTTGATCGGGCAATTAGAATGATCATTCTAAACTCATCATTGGTGCGCATTGAACAAAAGCTTATAAATGAAGAATAATGCATGGCATCACACAGCTTGGGATGGATTGGATTACTTTGACGCTTTGTCGTCTCTATTTCCATATTAAATTTAGTCAAAAATATTGAAAATTGAGCTACCTTAACGTGGGCATTGGACTTGTGTCATTTTAAGCCAAAAATCAAAAGTTGTGAATGATTTAGTGCGGAAATGTCAAGTTAATCGGCTAGTTAAAGTGATCATTCTAAACTGATCATTGGTGCACATTGAGTAAAGGCTTATAAATGAATAATATAATGCATGGCATCACATAGTTTTAGATAGATTGGATTACTTGGACGCTTTGTCGTAAATATTTCTGTCTCAAATTTTGTTACAATATAGAAAATATCGCTAGCTTAACGTGGGCATTGGATTCATGTCATTCTGAGCTCTATATCAATGCGGACGATTTAGTGTGGACATATCAAGTTGATTGCCCAGTTAAAGTGATCATTCTAAACTAATCATTGGTGCTCATCAAGTAAAGGCTTATAAATAAGGCGTAAAGCATGGCATCAAGCAGTTTAGATAGATTGGATTACTTGGATGTTTTTTCATCTCTATTTCGGTCTCAAATTTTGTCAAAATATGGAAAATTGAAATAGCTAAATATGGCCATTGGATTTGTTTCATTCGGAGCTATAAATCAAAAGTTATGGACAATTTAATACAGACATTTCAAGTTAATCGGCAGTCAAAATGATTATTCTAAACTGATCATTGGTACTCATTAAGTAAAGGTTTATAAATGAAGCATAAAGCATGAGATCACGCATTTTGGGATAGATTTGATTAGTTTGACACTTTGTCGTCTCTATTTCTATCTCAAATTTTGTCAAAATATAGAAAATTGAGCTAGTTTAACGAGGGCATTGGATTCGTGTTATTATGAGCTCTAATGAAAAGTTATAGACGATGTAGTGTGGATATGTCAAGTTGATCGGCCAGTTAAATTGATCATTCTAAATTGATCATTGGTGCTCATTGAGTAAAGGCATATAAATGAATCACAATGCATGGCGTCACACAGTTTTGGATAGATTGGATAACTTGGATGCATTGTCGTATCTATTGCTTTCTCAAAGTTTGTCACAATATAGAAAACTGAGCTAGCTAAACATGGGCACTAGATTCATATCTTATGATCTCTAAATCAAAAGTTGCAGTCGATTTAGAGCGGACATGTCAAGTTGATCGGCGAGTTAAAAGGATCATTCTAAACTGATCATTGGTGCTCATTGAGTAAAAGCTTATAAATGAAGAATAACGCAGGGCGTCACGTAGTTTGGGATGGATTGGATTAATTGGACGCTTTGTCGTATCTATTTCTGTCTCAAAGTTTGTCACAATATAGAAAATTGAGCTATCTTAACGTGGGCACTGGATTCGTGTCTTCTGATCTCTAAATAAAAATTTATCGATGATTTATTGCGGACATGTCAAGTTGATCAGCGAGTTAATATGATTATTCAAACTGGTCATTGGTGGTCATTAAGTAAATGCATATAAATGAAGAATAAAGCATGGCATCACACAGTCTGGGATAGATTGGATTACGTGGATATTTTGTCTTCTCTATTTCTTTCTAAAATTTTGTCAAAATATAGAAAATTGAACTAGTTTAACGTGGGCATTGGATTTGTGTCATTCTGAGCTCTAAATCAAAAGTTACGGACGATTTAGTGCGAACATGTCAAGTTGATCGGGCAATTAAAATGATCATTCTAAACTTATCATTGGTACTCATTGAGTAAAAGATTCTAAATGAAGAAAAATGCATGGCATAACGCAATTTGGCATGGATTGGACTAATTGGACGCTTTGTCGTATCTATTTCAGTCTCAGATTTTACGAAAATATAGAAAATTGAGCTAGCTTAACATGGGCATTGGATTCATATAATTTTAAGCCTAAAATCAAAAGTTACGAATGATTTAGTGCAGACATGTCAAGTTCATCGGCTAGTTAAAGCTATCATTCTAAACTGATCATTGGTGCACATTGAGTAAAGGCTTATAAATGAAGCACAATGCATGGCGTCAAACAGTTTTAGATAGATTGGATTATTTGGACGCTTTGTCGTATCTATTTTTGCCCCAAATTTTGTTACAATATAGAAAATTGAGCTAGCTTAACGTGGGCATTAGATTCGTGTGTTTCTGAACTCTAAATCAAAAGTTACCGTTGATTTAGTGCGACTATGTCAGGTTGATTGGATAATTAGAAGGATCATTCTAAACTGATCATTGGTGCTCATTGAGTAAAAGCTTATAAATGAAAAATAATGCATGGCATCATGCAGGGTGAGATGGCATGGATTTCTTTGACGCTTTGTCGTATCTATTTTATCTCAAATTTTATCAAAATATAGTTTAACATGGGCATTGGATTCATGTCATTTTAAGCCCTATATCAAAAGGTACGGACGATTTAGTGCGACTATGTCAGGTTGATTGGATAATTAGAAGGATCATTCTAAACTGGTCATTGGTGCACATTGAGTAAAGGCTTATAAATGAAGCATAATGCATGGCATCAAACAGGTTTAGATAGATTGGATTACTTGGACGCTTTGTCATATCTATTTTTGTCTCAATTTTTTTTACAATATAGAAAATTGAGCTAGCTTATCGTGGGCATTGGATTCGTGTCATTCTGGGCTCTAAATTAATGCGGACTCTTTAGTGCGTACATGTCAAGTTGATTGGCCAGTTAAAGTGATCATTCTAAACTGATCATTGATGTTCATGAAGTAAAAGCTTATAAATGAAGCAAAAAACAAGGCATCACGCATTTTGGGATAGATTGGATTACTTGGATGTTTTTTCGTCTCTATTTCTATATTAAATTTTGTCAAAATATAAATAATTGAGCGAGCTTTACGTCGGCATTGGATTCGTGTAATTCTGAGCTCTAAATCACAAGTTACAGACGATTTAGTGCGGACATATCAAGTTGATCGGCCAGTTAGTATGATTATTCCAAACTGATCAATGGTGCTCATTGAGTCAATGCTTATAAATGAAGCATAATGCACGGCATCATGCACGGTATCTAGTTTTGTCTCAAATTTTGTTACAGTATAGAAAATTGAACTAGTTTAATGTGGGCACTGGATTCGTGTCATTCTGAGCTATAAATCAAAAGTTATGGACGATTTAGTGTAGACATGTCAAGTTGATCATCAAGTTAAAGTGATCAGACTAAACTGTTCACTAGTGATCATTAAGTAAAGGCTTATAAATGAAGCATACAACAAGGCATCACGCATTTTGGGATAGATTGGATTACTTGGATGCTTTGTCGTCTCTATTTCTATATTAAATTTAGTCAAAAATATAGAAAATTGAGCAAGATAACGTCGGCATTGGATTTGTATCATTCAGAGCTCCAAATCAAAAGTTACGGACGATCTAGTGCGAACATGTCAAGTTGATCGGCTAGTTAATATGATTATTCTAAACTCATCAATGGTGGTCATTGAGTCAAGGCTTATAAATGAAGCATAATGCATGGTATCACGCAGTTTTGGATAGACTGGATTACTTGGACGGTTTGTCGTATCTAGTTTTGTCTCAAATTTTGTTACAATATAGAAAATTGAACTAGCTTAATGTGGGCATTATAATTCGTGTCATTATGAGCTATATATCAAAATTTATGGATGAATTAGTGCATATATGCCAAGTTGATCAGCAAGTTAAAAGGATCTTTCTAAACTGATCATTGGTGCTCATTGAGTAAAAGCTTATAAATGAAGAATAATGCATGGCGTCACATAGTGAGGGATCGATTGGATACTTGGACGATTTATCGTATTTATTTCTGTCTCAAAGTTTGTCACAATATAGAAAATTGAGCTACCTTAACATGGGCACTGAATTCGTGTGTTTCTGATCTTTAAATCAAAACTTACGGATGATTTATTGCGAATATGTCAAGTTGATCGGGCAATTAGAATGATCATTCTAAACTCATCATTGGTGCACATTGAACAAAAGCTTATAAATGAAGAATAATGCATGGCATCACACAGCTTGGGATGGATTGGATTACTTTGACGCTTTGTCGTATCTATTTCTGTCTCAAATTTTATCAAAATATAGAAAATTGAGCTAGCTTAACATGGGCATTGGATTCGTGTCATTTTAAGCCCAAAATCAAAAGTTACAAATGTTTTAGTGCGGACATGTCAAGTTGATCGGCTAGTTAAAGTGATCATTCTAAACTGATCATTGGTGCACATTGAGTAAAACGTTTTAAATGAGGCATAATGCATGGCATCAAACAGTTTTAGATAAATTGGATTACTTGGACGCTTTGTCGTCTCTATTTGTGTCTCAAATACTGTCAAAATATAGAAAATTGAGCTAGCTTAACGAGGGCATTGGATGGTAATGTGTGGAAGAGATGATAAACCGAATTGGGAACAATAAGTAGGCCATAAGGGAAAACGACCCCAATGGGGAGATTATCTACTAGTACATCAAGATCCGATTGGTCATGAACATCGCAAGGTGCTGCTCTTCGCGAATCCCAGCATACCCCTGGTTGGGATGGGTAGGTTTCGTGTTATTCTGAGATCTAAATTTAAAGTTACAGACGATTTAGGGTGGATATGTCAAGTTGATCGGTCAGTTTAAGTGATCATTCTAAACTGATCATTTTTGCTCAATGAGTAAAATCTTATAAATGAATCATAATACATGGAATCACACAGTTTTGGATAGATTGGATTACTTGGACTCATATTCGTATCAATTTCTATCTCAAATTTTGTTAGCATATAGAAAATTGAGCTAGCATAACGTAGGCATTGGATTCGTGTCATTCTGAGCTATAAATAAAAAGTTATGGACGATTTAGTGCAGACATGACAAGTTGATCAGGCAGTTAAAATGATCATTCTAAACTGATCATTGTTGTTCATTCAGTGAAACCTTATAAATGAAAAATAATGCATGGCATCACGCAGTTTGGGATGGATTGGATTACTTCGACGATTTATCGTATCTATTTCTACCTCAAATTTATCATATAATAGAAAATTGAGCTAGCTTAACGTGGGCACTGGATTCGTGTCATTTTAAGCTCTAAATCAAAAGTTACGAACGATTAAGTGCGGACATGTCAAGTTGACAGCCAATTATAATGATCATTACTGATCATTGGTGCTCATTGAGTAAAAGCTTATAAATGAAGAATATTACATGGCATCACACAGTTTGGGATGGATTGGATTACTTGTACGCTTTCTCATATCTATTTCTGTCTCAAATTTTGTTCCAATACAGAAAATTGATCTACCTTAACGTGGATATTGGATTCGTGCCATTCTGAGCTCTAAATCAAAAGTTACGGAAGATTTAGTATGGACATGTCAAGTTGATCGGCCAGTTAAAGTGATCATTATAAACTGATCATTGGTGCTCATTGCGGAAAGGCTAATAAATGAAGCATAATGCATGGCATCACACTTTTTGGGATAGATTGGATGACTTGGACGCTTTTTCGTATCTAATGTTTTCTCAAATTTTTTTCACAATATAGAAAATTGAACTAGTTTAATGTGGGTATTGGATTTTTGTCATTCTGAGATATAAATCAAAGTTATGGACGATTTAGTGCAGACATGTCAAGTTGATCGGCATGTCAAAATGATCATTCCAAACTGATCATTGGTGCTCATTGAGTAAAAGCTAATAAATGAACAATAATGCATTGTATCATGCAGTTTGGGATGGATTGGATTACTTGGACGGTTTTTCTTATCTATTTTTGTCTCAAATTTTTTTTACAATATAGAAAATTGAGTTAGTTTAAATTGTGTTATATAGAAAATCGAAAGTTACGGACAATTTAGTGAGGATATGTTAAGGTTATTGGCCTGTTAAAGTGATCGTTATAAATTGATCATTGGGGCTCATTAAGTAAAGGCTTATAAATGAAGCATAAAGCATGGCATCACGCAGTTCGGGATAGATTTGATTACTTGGACACTTTTTCATCTCTTTTTCTGTCCCAAATTTTTTGAAAAGATAGAAAATTGAGCTAGCTTAACGTGGACACTGGATTCGTGTCATTCTGAGCTCCAAAATCAAAAGTTACAGACGAATTAGTGTGAAAATGTTATGTTGATCAGGCAGTTAAAGTGATCATTCTAAACTGATAATTAGTGCTCATTGAGGAAAGGCAGATAAATGAAGGATAATGCATGGCATCACGCAGTTTGGGTTATATTGGATTACTTGGGACCATTGTCGTCTCTTTTTCTGTTTCAAATTTTTTCAAAATATAAAAAAATTGAGTTAGTTTAATGTGGACATTGGATTCGTGTTTTTCGGAGCCCTAAATCAAAAGTTACAGACAATTTAGTGTGGACATGTCAAGTGGACCGGCCAGTTAAAGTGATCATTCTAAACCAATCATTGGTGCTCATTGAGGAAAGGCTAATAAATGAAGCATAATGCATGGCATCACGCACTGTGGGATATATTGGATTACTTGGACGCTTTGTCATAATTAATTTTTTCTTAAATTTTATCACAATATAGAAAATTGAACTAGCATAATGTGGGTATTGGATTCGTGTCATTCTGAGCTATAAAAAAAGTTACGGACGATTTAGTGCGGAGATATCAAGGTTATCAAGCAGTTAAAATGATCATTCTAAACTCATTAGTGGTGCTGATTGAGTAAAATCTTATAAATGAAGAAGAACACATGGCATCTCGCAGTTTGGGATGGATTGGATTACTTGAACGCTTTGTCATACCTATTTCTGTCCAAAATTTTGTCACAATATATAAAATTGAGCCAGCTTAATGTGGACATTGGATTCGTGCCATTCCGAGCTCTAAATCAAAGTTACGAACCATTTTGTGTTGACATGCCAAGTTGATCGGCCAGTTAAAGTGATTGGTCTAAAGTGATCATTGGTGCGCATTGAGGAAATAAATAAAGCATAATGCATGGCATCACGCTTTTTGGGATAGATTGGATTTTTTGGATGCTTTTTCGTATCTAATTTTGTCTCAAATTTTATCACAATATAGAAAGTTGAACTATTTGGGATATATTGGGATAGAAAGGCTAATAAATAAAGCATAATGCATGGCATCACGCTATTTGGGATAGATTGGATTTTTTGGACGCTTTTTTGTATCTAATTTTGTCTCAAATTTTATCACAATATAGAAAGTTGAACTAGCTTAATGTGGGTATTGGACTCGTGTCATTCGGAGCTATAAATCAAAAGTTATGGACAATTTAGTGCATACATGTAAAGTTGATCAGCCAGTCAAAATGATCATTCTAAACTAATCATTGGTGCTCATTGAGTAAAAGCTTATGAATGAAAAATAATGCATGTTATCACGCAGTTTGGGATGGATTGGATTACTGGGACGCATTTTCGTATCTATTCCTATCTCAAATTTTGTTACAATATAGAAAACTGAGCTACCCTAACGGAGGCATTGGATTCGTGTGTTTCCTCTAAATCAAAAGTTACAGATGATTTACCGCGGATATGTCAAGTTGATCGGCCTATTAAGGTGATCATTCTACACTGATCATTGGTGCTCATTGAGTAAAAGCTTATGAATTAAAAATAATGCATAGCATCACGCAGTTTTGGATGGACTGGATTACTTGTACGCTTTGTCGTACCTATTTCAGTCTCAAATTTTGTCACAATATAGAAAATTGAATTAGCTTAACGTGGACATTGGATTCGTGTCATTCTGAGCTCTAAATCAAAAGTTATGGACGATTTAGTATGCACATGTCAAGTTGATCGGCCAGATAAAGTTATCATTCTAAACTGATCATTGGTGCTCACTAAGTAAAGGCTTATAAATGAAGCATAAGGCTTGGAATCACATAGTTTGGGATAGATTGGATTACTTGGATGCTTTGTTGTATCTAGTTCTGTCTCGAATTTTGTCACAATATAGAAAATTGAACTAGCATTATGTGGGTATTGGATTCCTGTCATTCTGAGGTATAAATCAAAAGTTATCGGCGATTTAGTGCAGAAATGTCAAGTTGATTGGCTAGTTAAAATGATGATTGTAAATTGATCATCGGTGCTCATTAAGTAAAGGCTTATAAATAAAGCATAAAGCATGACATCACGCACTTTGGGATAGATTGGATTACTCGGATGCTTTTTCGTCTCTATTTTTATCTCATATTTTGTCAGAATATAGAAAATTGAGCTAGCTTACCGAGGGCATTGGATTCGTGTCATTCGGAGCTCTAAATCAAAAGTTACAGATGGATTAGTGTGGATATGTCAAGTTGATCGGCCAATTAAAAGTGATCCTTCTAAAATGATCATTACTGCTCATTGAGTAAAAGCTTATAAATGAATCATTATACATGGCATCACTTAGTTTTAGATAGACTGGATTACTTGGACTCATTTTCGTATCAATTTCTGTCTAAAATTTTGTTAGCATATAGAAAACTGAGCTAGCTTAACGTAGGCATTGGATTCATGTCATTCTAACCTATAAATCCAAAGTTATGGACGATTTAGTGCAGACATGACAAGTTGATCGGCAAGTTAAAATGATCATTCTAAACTGATCATTGGTGCTCATTCAATAAAACCTTGTAAATGAAAAATAATGCATGGCATCATGTAGTTTGGGATGGATTAGATTACTTGCATGCTTTGTCGTAGCTATTTCTGTCTCAAATTTTGTCATATTATAGAAAATTGAGCTAGCTTAACGTGGGCATTGGAATCGTGTCATTTTATGCTCTAAATCAAAAGTTACAGACGATTTAGTGCAAACATGTCAAGTTGATCGGCCAATTAAATTGATAATTCTAAACTGATCATTGGTGCTCATTGAGTAAAATCTTATAAATGAAGAATAATGCATGGCATCACGCAGTTTGAATGGATTGGATTACTTGTACGCTTTTTCGTATCTATTTCTACACCAAATTTTGTCACACTATAAAAAATTGAGCTAGCTTAATATGGACATTGAATTCATGTCATTCAGAGCTCTAAATCAAAAGTTACAGACGATTTATTGTGGACATGTCAAGTTGATCGGCCACTTAAAGTGATCATTCTAAACTAATCATTGGTGCTCACTAAGTAAAGGCTTATAAATGAAGCATAAGGCATGGTATCACGCTGTTAGGGATAAATTGGATTACTTGGACGCTTTGTTGTATCTAGTTCTGTCTCAAATTTTGTCACAATATAGAATATGAAACGAGCTTAATGTGGGTATTGGATTCGTGTCATTCTGAGCTATATATCAAAAGTTATTACGATTTAGTGCGGACATGTCAAGTTGATCGGACAGTTAAAGTGATCATTCTAAACTCATCACTTGTGCTCATTGAGTAAAAGCTTATATATGAAGAAGAATGCATGGCATCACGCAGTTTGGATGGATTGGATTACTTGAACGCTTTGTTGTATCTATTTCTGTCTAAAATTTTGTCACAATATAGAAAATTGATCCAGCTTAAAGTGGACATTGGATTCGTGTCGTTCTGTGCTCTAAATCAAAAGTTACAAACCATTTAGTGTTGACATGTCAAGTTGATCGGCGAGTTAAAGTGATTGTTCTAAACTGACCATTGGTGCTCATTGAGGAAAGGCTAATAACTAAAGCATAATGCATTGCATCACACTGTTTGGGATAGATTGGATAATTTGGACGCTTTTTCGTATGTAGTTTTGTCTCAAATTTTGTCACAATATAGAAAGTTGAGGTAGCTTAATGTGGGTATTGGATTTGTGTCATTCGGAGTAATAAATCAAAAGTTATGGACGATTTAGTACATACATATCAAGTTGATCGGCCAGTAAATTCTAAACTAATAATTGGTGCTCATTTAGTAAATGCTTATAAATGAACAATAATGCATGTTATCACACAGTTTGGGATGGATTGGATTATTTGGACACTTTTTCGTTTCTATTCCTGTCTCAAATTTTGTTACAATATAGAAAATTGAGCTATCTTAATGTGGGCAATGGATTTGTGTGTTTCCTCTAAATCAAAAGTTACGGACGATTTAGTGTGGATATGTCAAGTTGATAGGCCTATTAAAGTGCTAATTCTACACTGATCATTGGTGCTCATTGAGTAAAATCTTACGAATGAAGAACAATGCATAGCATCACGTAGTTTGGGATGGAGTGGATTACTTGTACGCCTTATCATTTCTATTTCTGTCTCAAATTTTGTCACAATATAGAAAATTGAACTAGCTTAATGTGGACATTGGATTCGTGTCATTCTGGGCTCTAAATCAAAAGTTACGGGCGATTTAGTGTGGACATGTCAAGTTGATCGGCCAATTAAAGTGATCATTCTAAACTGGTCATTGGTGCTCACTAAGTAAAGGCTTATAAATGAAGCATAACGCATGGCATCACACAGTTTGGGATATTGGATTACTTGGACGCTTTTTCGTACCTAGTTTTGTCTAAAATTTTGTCACAATATAGAAAATAGAACTAGCTTAATTTGGGTATCGGATTCTTGTCATTCAGAGCTATAAATAAAAAGTTATGGACGATTTAGTGCAGACATGTCAAGTTGATTGGCCAAATAAAATGATCATTGTAAAGTGATCATTGGTGCTCATTAAATAAAGGCTTATAAATGAAGAATAAAGCATTACATCACGCAGTTTGGGATAGATTGGATTTCTTAAACGCTTTGTCGTCTCTTTTTCTGTCCCAAATTTGTCAAAATTTTAAAAATTGAGCTATATTAACGTGGAAATTGAATTCGTGTCAATCTGAGCTCTAAATCAAAAGTTACTGATGATTAAGTGTGGACATGTCAAGTTGATCGGCCAGTTAGAGTGATCATTTTAAACTGATCACTGGTGCTCATTAAGGAAAGTCCAATAAATCAAGGATAATGCATGGCATCACGCAGTTTGGGATAGATTAGATTACTTGGACGCTTTGTCGTCTCTTTTTCTGTCCTAACTTTTGTCAAAAGATTGAAGATCGAGCTAGCTTAATGTGGACATTGGATTCGTGTCATTTTGAGCCCTAAATCAAAAGTTACCGACGATTTAGTGTGGACATGTCATGATCGGCCATTTAAAGTGATCATTCTAAACTGATCATTGGTGCTCATTGAGGAAAGGCTAATAAATGAAGCATAATGCATGGCATCACGTAATCTGGGATATATTGGATTTTTTGGACGCTTTGTTGTATTTAGTTATGTCTCAAATTTTGTCACAATATAGAAAATTGAACTAGATTAATGTGCGTATCTGATACGTGTCATTTTGAGCTATAAATCAAAAGTTACAGACAATTTAGTGCAGATATGTCAAGTTGATCGGCCACTTAAATTGATCATTCTAAATTCATCATTGGTGCTCATTGACTAAAAGCTTATAAATGAAGAAGAATGCATGCCATCAAGCAGTTTGGGATGGATTGGATTACTTGGACGCTTTGTCGTATATATTTCGGTCTCAAATTTTATCACAATATAGAATATTGAGCCATCTTAACATGGACATTGGATTCATGTCATTCAGAGCACTAAATCAAATGTTACAGACGATTAAGTGCGGACATGTCAAGTTGATCGGCCAATTAAAATGATCGTTCTAAATTGATCATTGGTGCTCATTGAGTAAAAGCTGATAAATGAAGAATAATGCATGGCATCACGCAATTTCGGATAGGTTGGATTACTTGGACTCTTTTTGTATCTATTTCTGTCTCAAAATTTGTCACAATATAGAAAACAGAGCTAGCTTAACGTGGGCATTTGATTGGTGTCATTCTGAACTCCAAATCAAACGTTAAAATGATCATTCTAAGCTGATCATTGATCGGGCAAATAAAATATGTACATGTAAAGTTGATCGGGCAATTAAAATGATCATTCTAAACTGATCATTGGTGCCCATTGAGTAAAAGCTTATGAATGAAGAATAATGCATGACATCACGAGTTTGGGATGGATTGGATTACTTGGATGCTTTGTGGAAAATTGTATCTATTTCGGTCTTAAATTTTATCATAGTATAGAAAGTTGAGCTAGCTTAACGTGGATATTGGATTCGTGTCATTTTAAGTCCTAAATCAAAAGTTACGAATGATTTAGTGTGGACATGTCAAGTTGATCGGCCAGTTAAAGTGGTCATTCTAAACAGATCATTGGTGCACATGGAGTAAAAGCTTATAAATGAAGTATAATACATGGCATCACGTAGTTCTAGACAGATTGGATTACTTGGACGCTTTGTCTTAACTATTTTTGTGTCAAATTTTGTTACAATATGAAAATTGAGCTAGCTTAACGTGGGCATTGGATTCATGTGTTTCTCAGCTATAAATCAAAAGTTACGACGATTTAGTGTAAACATGTCAAGCTGAACGGCCAGTTGAAAGGATCATTCTAAACTGACCATTGGTGCTCATTGAGTAAAAGCTTATAAATGAAGAATAATGCATGGCATCACATTGTTTGGGATCGATTGGATTACTTGGATGCATTGTTGTATCTATTTCTTTCTCAAAGTTTGTCACAATAGAGAAAATTGAGCTAGCTTAATGTGGGCATTGGATTCGTGTCATTTGGAGCTTTAAATTAAAAGCTACGGACCATTTCCTGCGGACATGTCAAGTTGATGGGCCAGTTAAAGTGATCATTCTAAGCTGATCATTGGTGCACATTGAGTAAAGGCTTATAAATGAAGCGTAATGCACGGCATCACACAGTTTTCGGATAGATTGGATTACTTGGACGTTTTTTTGTCCCTATTTCTATATTACATTTTGAAAAAATATAGAAAATTTACCTAGCTTAACGTGGGCATTGGATTCGTGTCATTCTAAGCTCAAAATGAAAAGTTACGTACGATTTAGTGCGGACATGTCAAGTTGATCGGCCAGTTAATATGATTATTCTAAACTGATTATTGGTGCTTATTGAGTAAAGGCATATAAATGTATCATAAAGCATGGCATCACGCATTTTGGGATAGATTAGATTACTTGGACCCTTTGTCGTCTCGATTTCTATCTCAAATTTTGTCAAAATATAGAAAACTTCAGCTAACTTAACGTGGGCATTGGATTTGTGTCATTCTAATCTCAAAATCATAAGTTATAGACGATTTAGTGTGGATACTTCATGTTGCTCGGCCAGTTAAAGTGATCACTCTAAGTTGATCATTGGTGCTTATTGAGTAAAGGAATATAATTGAATCAGAATGCATGGCATTACACAGTTTTGGACGCATTGTCGTATCTATTTTGGTCTCAAATTTTGTTACCGTATATAAATTGAGTGAGCTTAACGTGGGCAGTGGATTCGTGTCATTCTGAGCACTAAGTCAGTGCGGACGATTTAGTGCGGACATGTCTAGTTGATTGGTGCTCATTAAGTAAAGTCTTATAAATGAAACATAAAACATGGCATGAAGCAGTTTGGATAGATTAGATTACTTGGACGCTTTATTGTCTCTATTTATGTCTCAAATTCTCTCAAAATAAAGAAAATTGATCTACCCTAACGTTGGCATTGGATTCGTGTCATTCTGAGCTCTAAATCAAACGTTATAGATGATTTAGTGTGTACATGTCAAGTTGATCGTCCAACTAATATGATTATTCTAAACTGATCATTGGTGCTCAGTGAGTCAAGGCTTATAAATGAAGCATAATGCATGACGTCACGCAGTTTGGGATAGATTGGATTTCTTCGACGATTTGTCGTATCTAGTTTTTTGTCAAATTTTGTCACAATATAGAAAATTGAACTAGATTAATGTGGGCATTGGATTAGTGTCATTCTGAGCTATAAATCAAAAGTTACGGACGATTTAGTGCAGACATGTCAAGTTGATCGGCTACTTAAAAGGATCATTCTAAACTAATCATTGGTGCTCATTGAGTAAAAGCTTATAAATGAAGAAAAATGCATGGCATCACGTAGTTTGGGATCGATTGGATTACTAGGACGCTTTTTTGTATCTATTTTTGTGTCAGAGTTTGTTACAATATAGAAATTTGAGCTAGCTTAACGTGGGCATTGGATTCCTGTCATTCTGACTTATAAATCAAAAGTTACGTATGATTTAGTGCGGACATGTCAAATTAATCGGCCAGTTAAAGTGATCATTCTGAACTAATTATTGGCGCTCATAAAATAAAGGCTTATAAATGAAGCATAAAGCAAGGCATCACGCATTTTGGGATAGATTGGATTACTTGGACGCATTGTCGTCTCTATTTCCATATTAAATTTAGTCAAAAATATTGAAAATTGAGCTACCTTAACGTGGGCATTGGACTTGTGTCATTTTAAGCCAAAAATCAAAAGTTGTGAATGATTTAGTGCGGAAATGTCAAGTTAATCGGCTAGTTAAAGTGATCATTCTAAACTGATCATTGGTGCACATTGAGTAAAGGCTTATAAATGAATAATATAATGCATGGCATCACATAGTTTTAGATAGATTGGATTACTTGGACGCTTTGTCGTAAATATTTCTGTCTCAAATTTTGTTACAATATAGAAAATATCGCTAGCTTAACGTGGGCATTGGATTCATGTCATTCTGAGCTCTATATCAATGCGGACGATTTAGTGTGGACATATCAAGTTGATTGCCCAGTTAAAGTGATCATTCTAAACTAATCATTGGTGCTCATCAAGTAAAGGCTTATAAATAAGGCGTAAAGCATGGCATCAAGCAGTTTAGATAGATTGGATTACTTGGATGTTTTTTCATCTCTATTTCGGTCTCAAATTTTGTCAAAATATGGAAAATTGAAATAGCTAAATATGGCCATTGGATTTGTTTCATTCGGAGCTATAAATCAAAAGTTATGGACAATTTAATACAGACATTTCAAGTTAATCGGCAGTCAAAATGATTATTCTAAACTGATCATTGGTACTCATTAAGTAAAGGTTTATAAATGAAGCATAAAGCATGAGATCACGCATTTTGGGATAGATTTGATTAGTTTGACACTTTGTCGTCTCTATTTCTATCTCAAATTTTGTCAAAATATAGAAAATTGAGCTAGTTTAACGAGGGCATTGGATTCGTGTTATTATGAGCTCTAATGAAAAGTTATAGACGATGTAGTGTGGATATGTCAAGTTGATCGGCCAGTTAAATTGATCATTCTAAATTGATCATTGGTGCTCATTGAGTAAAGGCATATAAATGAATCATAATGCATGGCGTCACACAGTTTAGGATAGATTGGATAACTTGGATGCATTGTCGTATCTATTGCTTTCTCAAAGTTTGTCACAATATAGAAAACTGAGCACTAGATTCATATCTTATGATCTATAAATCAAAAGTTGCAGTCGATTTAGAGCGGACATGTCAAGTTGATCGGCGAGTTAAAAGGATCATTCTAAACTGATCATTGGTGCTCATTGAGTAAAAGCTTATAAATGAAGAATAACGCAGGGCGTCACGTAGTTTGGGATGGATTGGATTAATTGGACGCTTTTTCGTATCTATTTCTGTCTCAAAGTTTGTCACAATATAGAAAATTGAGCTATCTTAACGTGGGCACTGGATTCGTGTCTTCTGATCTCTAAATATAAATTTATCGATGATTTATTGCGGACATGTCAAGTTGATCAGCGAGTTAATATGATTATTCAAACTGGTCATTGGTGGTCATTAAGTAAAGGCATATAAATGATGAATAAAGCATGGCATCACATAGTTTGGGATAGATTGGATTACGTGGACGTTTTGTCTTCTCTATTTCTTTCTAAAATTTGTCAAAATATAGAAAATTGAGCTAGCTTAACAGGGGCATTGTATTCGTGTCATTCTGAGCTCTGAGTTAAAAGTTATAAATAATTTAGTACAGACATAAGATGTTGATCGCCCAGTTAAAATGATAATTCTAAACTGATCATTGGTGATCATTGAGTAAAACCTTATAAAAAAAATAATGCATGGCATCACGCATTTTGGGATGGATTGGATTACTTGGACGCTTTGCTGCATCTATTTCTATCTCAAATTTTGCATATTGTAGCTTAACACGGGAATTGGATTCGTGTCATTTTAATCTTTAAATCAAAAGTTACAAACGATTTTGTGCGGACATGTCAAGTTGATCGGCCAATTAAAATGATCATTCTAAACTAATCATTGGTGCTCATTGAGTAAAAGCTTATGAATGAAGAATAATGCATGGCATCACATAGTTTGGGATGGATTGGATTACTTGTACGCTTTGTCGTATCTATTTCTGTCTCAGATTTTATGAAAATATAGAAAATTGAGCTAGCTTAACGTGGACATTGGATTCGTGTCAATCTGACCTCTAAATCAAAAGTTACTAATTATTTAGTGTGGTCATGTCAAGTTGATCGGATACTTAAAGTTCTCATTCTAAACTGGTCACTCGTG
>JAEVFF010000644.1:24082-98643 GCA_018901945.1 Pugionium dolabratum
TAGCTCAATTTTCTCTATTGTTACAAAATTTGATACACAAATTGATACGACAAATTGTCCAAGTAATCCAATCTATTCCGGACTGCGTGATGTCATGCATTATGCATCATTTGTAAGTCTTTGACTCAATGAGCACCAATGATCAGTTTAGAATGATCACTTTACTTGGCCGATCAACTTGACATGTCCGCACTAAATCGTCCGAAACATTTGATTAAGAGCTCAGAATAACACGAATCCAATGCCCACATTAAGCTAGCTCAATTTTCTATATTGTGACAAAAATTGATACAAAAATAGATATGAAATGCGTTCAAGTAATCTAATCTAGCGAAAACTGCGTGATGCCATGCATTATGATTCATTTATGAGCCTTTACTCAATGAGCACCAATGATGGGTTTAGAATGATCACTTTAACAAGCCGATCAACTTGACATACCCGTACTAAATCGTCCCTAACTTTTGATTTCGAGATCAGAATGACACGAATCCAATGCCCACGTTAAGCTAGCTAAATTCTCTATGTGTTGAGAAAATTTATGATAGAAACATATACAAAAAAGTGTTCAAGTAATCCAATCTAGCCAAAACCGCATGATGCCATGCATTATGGTTCATTTATAAGCCTTTACTAAATGAGCACAAATGATAAGTTTAGAATGATCACTTTAACTAGGCGATCAACTTGACATGTACGCACTATATCGTCCGTAACTTTTGATATATTAATAACACGAATCCAATGTCCATATTAAGCTTGCTCAGTTTTCTATATTATGAGAAAATTTGAGACAAAATAGATACGAAAAAGTGTTCAAGTAATCAAATATAGCCAAAACTGCGTGATGCCATGCATTATGCTTCATTTATAAGCCTTTTCTCAATGAGCACCAATGCTTAGTTTAGAATGGTCACTTTAACTGGCCGATCAACTTGATATGCCTGCACTAAATTGTCCCTTAGTTTTGATTTAGAGCTCAGAATGACACGAATCCAATGCCCGCGTTAAGCTAGCTCAGTTTTTTATATTGTGAACAAATTATAGATAGAACTAGATACGACAAAGCGTCCCAGTAATCCACTCAATCGCAAACTGCGTGATGCCATGTTTTATGCTTCGTTTATAAGTATTTACTTAATGAGTACCAATGATCAGCTTAGAATGATCACTTTAACTAGGCGATCAACTTGACATGTCCACACTAAATCGTCCGTAACTTTTGCTTTAGAGCTCAGAATGACACGAATCCAATGCCCACGTTAAGGTAGCTCAATTTTCCATATTGTGACAAAATTTGAGACCGAAATAGATACAACAAAGCGTCCAAATAATCCAATCTATCCTGAAATATGTGATGTCATGCATTATGCTTCATTTATAAGCTTTACTCAATAAGCACCAATGATCAGTTTAGAATGATCACTTTAACTAGGCGATCAACTTGACATGTCCGCACTAAATCGTCCGTAACTATTGATATAGAGCTGAGAATAACACGAATCCAATGCCCATGTTAATCTAGCTTAATTTTATATATTCTGAAAAAATTTGAGACAAAAATAGATACGACAAAGCGTCCAAGCACTCCAACCTATCCCGAACTGCGTGATATCATGCATTATGCTTCATTTATAAGGCTTTACTCAATGAGCACCATTAATCAGTTTAGAATGATCATTTTAATTGGACGATCAACTTGACATGTCCGCACTAAATCACCCGTAACTTTTGATTTAGAGCTCAGAATGACACAAATCAAATGCCCACGTTAAGCAAGCTCAAAATTTGAGACACAAATAGATGCGACAAAGCGTCCATGTAATCATATCTATCCCAAACTGTGTGATGTCATGCATTGTGCTTCATTTATAAGCTTTTACTCAATAAGCACCAATGATCAGTTTAGAATGATCACTTTAACAGCCGGATCAACTTGAGATGTCCACATTAAATCGTCAGTAACTTATGATTTAGAGCTTAAACTGAAACGAATCCAATGCCCACGTTAAGCTAGCTCAATTTTCTATATTGTGACAAATTTGAGACAGAAATAGATATCAAAAGTATTCAAGTATTCCAATCTAGCCAAAACTGCGTGATGCCATGCATTATGCTTCATTTATAAGCCTTTACTCAATGAGCACCAATGATCAGTTAAGAAATATCACTTTAACAAGGCGATCAACTTGACATGTGCGCACTAAATCGTCTGTAACTATTGATTTAGAGCTGAGAATAACACGAATCCAATGCCCATGTTAACCTAGCTCAATTTTATATATTTTGACAAAATTTGAGACAAAAATAGATATGACAAAGTTTCCAAGCACTCCAATCTATCTCAAACTGCGTGATATCATGCATTATGCTTTATTTATAAGCCTTTACGCAATGAACAACAACGGTAAGTTTAGAATGACCAGTTTAACTGGCCGATAAACTTGACATATCCGCACTAAATCATCTGTAACTTTTGATTTAGAGTTCAGAATGACACGAATCCAATACCCACGTTAAGCTAGGTCAATTTACTATATTTTAACAAAATTTGAGAAAGAGATAGATACGACAAAGATTCCAAGTAATCGCATCTATCCCCAACTACGTGATGTCATGCATTATGCTTCATTTATAAGCCTTTACTCAATGATCACCAATGAACAGTTTAGAATGATCACTTTAACTGGGCGATCAACAAGACATGTCTAGTAGAAATCATCCGTAACTTATGATTTAGAGCTTAGAATGACACAAATCCAATGCCCGTATTAAGCTTGCTCAATTTCTATATTGTGACAAAATTTGAGACAAAAATAGATATGACAAAGCATCCAAGTATTCCAATCTATCCTAAACAAGGTGATGCCATGCATTATGCTTCATTTATAAGTCTTTACTCTATGGGAACCAATGATCAGTTAAGGATGATTATTTTAACTGGCCGACCAACTTGACATGTCCGCACTAAATCGTCCGTAACTTTTGATTTAGAGCTTCGAATGACACGAATCCAAGGTCCACGTTAAGCTAGCTCAATTTTCTATATTGTGGCAAAATTTGAGACCCAAATAGATACGACAAAGCATCAAGTAATCAAATCTATCCAAAATTGCGTGATGTCATGCATTATGCTTCATTTATAATCCTTTACTCCATGAGCACCCACGATCAGTAAAGAATAATCATTTTAACTTGCTAATCAAATTGACATGTCCGTACCAAATCGTACGTAACTTTGGATTAAGAGTTCAGAATAACACAAATCCAATGCCCACATTAAGCTAGCTCAATTTTCTATATTTTGAATAAATAATAGACAGAAATAGATACGACAAAGCGTCCAAGTAATCCAGTCTATCCCGAACTGCGTGATGCCATGCCTTATGTTTCATTTACAAGCTTTTACTCAATGAGCAGCAATAATCAGTTGAGAATGATCATTTTAACTGATCGATGAACTTGACATATCCGCCCTAAATCATTCATAGCTTATCATTTAGAGCTCAGAATGACAAGAATCCAATGCCCACGTTAAACTTGCTAAATTTTCTATATTGTGACCAAATTTGAGACAGAAATAGATACGACATAGCATCCAAGTATTCCAACCTATCCCAAACTGGGTGATGTCATGCATTATGCTTCATTTACAAGCCTTTATTCTATAGAAATAGAGACGCAAAGTGTCCAAGTAATGCATCTTTTATAAGCATTCACTTAATCTGCACCAATGATAAGTTTAGAATGATCACTTTAACTGGCTGATCAACTTGACATGTCCGCACTAAATCGTCTGTAACCTATGATTTAAAGCTCAGAATGACACGAATCCAATGCCCATGTTAAGCTGGCTCAAATTTCTATATTTTGAAAAAATTATAGACAGAATTAGAGATGACAATGCTTCCAACTAATCCAATCTATCCCAAACTGCGTGATTCCATGTATTATGCTTTATTTATAAGCTTTTAATCAATGAGTACCAATTATCAGTTAAAAATGATCATTTTAAATTTCCAATCAACTTCACATTTCCACACTAAATGGTGCGTAACCTTAGATTTAGAGCTGAGAAAGACATGAATCCAATGCTCACGTTACGCTAGCTCAATGAGCACCAATGATCAAATCAGAATAATCATTTTAACTAGCCGATCAACTTGACATGTATGCACTGAATCGTGTGTAACTTTTGATTTAGAGCTCAGAATGACACGAACCCAATGCCCATGTTAAACTAAATCAATTTTCTATATTCAGAAAAAATTGAAAACAAAAATAGGTACGAAAAAGCGTCCAAGTAATCCAATCTATCCCAAACTGCATGATGACATTCATTATGCTACATTTATAAGTCTTTAATTAATGAGCTAGAATGATCAGTTTAGAATAATCATATTAACTGGCCTATCAACTTGACATTTACGCACTATATCGTATGTAACTTTTGATTTAGACTTTGGAATGACACGAATCCAATGCCCATGTTAAGCTAGCTCAATTTTCTATATTTAAAAAAATTGAGATAGAAGTAGAGACGACAAAGCATCCAAGTAATTCAATCTATCCGGAACTTCGTAATGCCATGCTTTATGCTTCATTTATAAGCATTTACTTTATCAGCACCAATGTTCAGTTTAGAATGATCACTTTAACTAGCCTAGCAACTTTACATGTCCGCACAAATTCGTCCGTAACTTATGATTTAGAGGTAAGAATGAGACGAATCCAATGCCCACGTTAAACTAACTCAATTTTTTATATTTTGACAAAATTATAGACAGAAATAGAGACGACAAAGAGTCTAAATAATCCAATCTATTCCAAAGTGCGTGATGGCATGCATTATGCTTCACTTATAAGCTTTTAATCAATGAGCACCAATGATCAGTAAAGAAAGATTACTTTAATTGGCCGATAAAGTTGACATGTCTGCACTAAATCATCTATAACGTACGATTTAAAGTTCAGACTGACACGAATCCAATGCCCACGTTAAACTAACTCAATTATCTATATTTTGACAAAATTATCAGCACCAATGTTCAGTTTAGAATGATCACTTTAACTAGCCTAGCAACTTTACATGTCCGCACAAATTTGTCCGTAACTTATGATTTAGAGGTAAGAATGACACGAATCCAATGCCCACGTTAAACTAACTCAATTTTCTATATTTTGACACAATTATAGACAGAAATAGAGACGACAAAGAGTCTAAATAATCCAATCTATTCCAAAGTGCATGATGTCATGCATTATGCTTCACTTATAAGCTTTTAATCAATCAGCACCAATGATCAGTAAAGAAAGATCATTTTAATTGGCTGATCAAGTTGACATGTCTGCACTAAATCATCTGTAACGTACGATTTAAAGTTCAGACTGACACGAATCCAATGCCCACATTAAACTAGCTCAACTTTCTATATTGTGACAAAATTTGAGACAGAAATAGATACGAAAAAGCGAACAAGTAATCCAATCTAACCAAAACCGCGTGATACCATGATTATGCTTAACTTATAAGCCCTTACTCAATGAGCACTAATGATCAGTTTAAAATAGTCATATTAATTGGCCTATCAACATGACATGTCCGCACTAAATTGTATGTAACTTTTGATTTAGACCTCGGAATGACATGAATCCAATGCCTATGTTAACTTAGCTCAATTTTCTATATTAGTTTGACAAAATTTGAGATAGAAATAGAGACGAGAAAGCATCCAAGTAATCCAATCTATCCCAAATTTTGTGATACCATGCTTTATTATTCTTTTATAAGTGTTTACTTAATCTGCACCAATGATCAGTTTAGAATGATCACTTTAACAGGGCGATCAACTTGACATGTCCGCACTAAATTGTCCATAACTTTTGATTTAGGGATCAGAATGACATGAATCCAATGCACATGCTAAGCTACCTATATTTTTATATTTTGACAAATTTGAGATATAAATAGACACAAAAAACGTCCAAGTAATCCAATCAATCCAAAATTGCGTGATGCCATGCATTATGCTTCATTTATTAGCATTTACTCTATTGGCACCCATGATCAGTTAAGAATGATCACTTTAACAGGCTGATCAACTTGATATGTCCGCACTAAATAATCCCTAACTTTTGATTCAGAGCTCATAATGATACGAATCCAATGCCTACGTTAAGTTGGCTCAATTTTCTATATTAAGACATAATTTGAGACCGAAATAGATGCGACAAAACCTCCAAATAATCCAATCAATCCCGAACTGTGTGATGCCATGCATTTTGTTTCATCTATAAGCCTTTACTCAATGAACACCAATAATAAGTTAGGAATGATCCGTTTAACTATCCGAACAACTTGACATGTTCGCACTAAATAGTTTGTAACTTTTGATTTAGAGCTCGGAATGACACGAATCTCATGCTCACGTTAAGCTGGCTCAATTTTCTATATTGTGACAAAATTTGAGACAAAAATAGATATGAAAAGCGTCCAAGTAATCCAATCTAGCCAAAATTGTGTGATGCCATGTATTATGTGTCATTTATAAGCCTTTACTCAATGAGCACTAATGATCAGTTTAGAATAATCATTTTAACTAGCCGATCAACTTGGCATGTCTGCACCAAATCATCCGTAACTTTTTATTTAGATCTCAGAATGACATGAATCCAATGCCCATGATAAGCTAACTCAATTTTCTATATTGTGACAAAATTTAAGACAAAAATTGATACGAAAATGTTTCTAAGTAATCCAATCTATCCCAAACTGCATGATGGCATTCATTATGTTACATTTACTAGCCTTTACTTAATGAGCACCAATGATCAATATAGAATGATCACTTGAACTGGTCAATCAACTTGACATGTCCGCACTAAATCGCTCATATCTTTTGATTTATAGCTCAAAATGACACGAATCCAATTCCCACGTTAAACTATCACAATTTTCTATATTGTAACAAAATTTGAAACAGAAATCGATACAAAAAACCATCCAAGAAATTTAATCTCTCTGAAACTGTGTGATGCTATGCATTATGCTTCATTTATAAACCTCTTCTCAGAGAGCACCAATGATTGTTTTAGAATAATCATATTAACTGGCCTATTAACTTGACATGTACGCATTAAATTGTATGTAACTTTTGATTTATCTCGGAATGACACAAATCCAATGCCAACGTTAAGCTAGCTCAATTTTCTATATTTTGACAAAATTTGACATAGAAGTAGAGACGACAAAGCATCCAAGAAATCCAATCTATCCCAAACATCATAATGCCATGCTTTATGCTTCATTTATAAATGTTTACTTTATCAGCACCAATGATCAATTTAGAATGATCACTTTAACTGGCATGGAAACTTTACAGATCTACACTAAATCATCCGTAACTTATGGTTTAGAGCTTAGAATGACACGAATCCAATGCCCACGCTAAGCTAGCTCAATTTTCTGTATTTTGAAAAATTATAGAAAAAAAAACGGCAAAGCGTCCAACTAATCCAATCTATCCCAAACTACGTGATGCCATGCATTAAGCTTCATTCATAAGCTTTTAATCAATGAGCACCAATTATCAGTTAAGAACGATCATTTTGACTTTCCAATCAATTTGACATTTCCACACTAAATAGTCTGTAATTTTTGATTAAGAGCTGAGAAAGATATGAATCCAATGCCGACATTAAACTAGATCAATATTTTATATTGTGAAAAAAATTGAGGCATAAATAGATACGACAAACTATTCAAGTAATCCAATCTATCCCGAAGTGCGTGATACCATGCATTATGTTTTATTTATAAGCCTTTACTCAAAGAACACCAATGATCAGTTCAAAATATTCATTTTAACCAGCCTATCAACTTGACATGTCTGCACCAAATCGTCCGTTACTTTTAATTTAGAGCTCAGAATGACATGAACCAATGCCCATGATAAGCTAACTCAATTTTCTATATTGTGACAAAATTTAAGAAAAAAAAAATAGATACGAAAAAGCGTTTAAGTAATCCAATCTATCCCGAACTGCGTGATGGCATTCATTATTCTACATTTATAAGCTTTTACTTAATGAGAAACAATGATCAGTTTAGAATGATCAATTTAACTGGGAGATCAACTTGACATGTCTGCACTAAAACGTTCATAACTTTTGATTTATAGCTCAAAATGATATGAATCCAATTCCCAAGTTAAGCTATCACAATTTTCTATATTGTGACAAAATTTGAAACAGAAACAGATAAGAAAAACCGTCCAAGTAATTCAATCTAGCCGAAACTGTGTGATGCCATGCATTATGATTCATTTAGAAGCCTTTACTCAATGAGCACTAATGATCAGTTTAGTATAATCATATTAACTGGTCTATCAACTTGACATGTCCTCACTAAATCGTATGAAACTTTTGATTTAGACCTCGGAATGACAAGAATCCAATGCTCATGTTAAGCTAGCTCAATTTTCTATATTTTTACAAAATTTAAGATAGAAATAGAGATGACAAAGTTTCCAAGTAATCCAATCTATCCCGAACTTCGTAATGCCATGCCATATGCTTCATTTATAAGCGTTTACTTTATCAGCACCAATGGTCAGTTTAGAATGATCACTTTAACTGGCCTAGAAACTTTACATGTCCACAGTAAATCGTCTATAACTTATGATTTAGAGCTAAGAATGACAGAATCCAATGTCCACATTAAGCTAGCTCAATTTTCTATATTTTGACCAAATTATAGACATAAATAGAGATGACAAAGTATCCAAGTAATCCAATCTATTCCAAATTGCGTGATGCCATGCATTATGCTTCATTTATAAGCTATTAATCAATGAGCACCAATGATCAGTTAAGATTTATCATTTTAACTAGCCGATCAACTTGACGTTTCTGCACTAAATAATCCGTAACTTAAGATTTAGAGCTCAGACTGACACGAATCCAATGCCCACGTTAAGGTAGCTCAATTTTCTATATTGTGACAAAATTTGAGACAAAAAAAGATACGAAAAAGCATCCAAAAAATCTAATCTATCCCGAACTGCATGATGGCATTCATTATGCTTCATTTAATTGCCTTTACTCTATGGGCACGAATGATCAGTTAAGAATGATCATTTTAACAGGCCGATCAACTTGACATGTCCGTACTAAATCGTCCGTAACTTTTGATTTAAAGCTCAAAATGACACGAATCCAATGCCCACGTTAAGCTGGCTCAATTTTCTATGTTCTGACAATATTTGAGACAGAAGTAGATACAAAAAAGCGTTCAAGTAATCCAATCTAGCCAAAACTGCGTTATGTCATGCATTATGCTTAATTTCTAAGCCCTTACTTAATGGGCACTAATGATCAATTTAGAATATTCATATTAACTAGCCTATCAACATGACATGTCCGCACTAAATTGTATGTAACTTGTGATTTAGACCTCGGAATGACATGAATCCAACGCCCACGTTAAGATAGCTCAATTTTCTATAATATGACAAAATTTGAGATAGAAATAGTGACGACAAAGCATCCAAGTAATCCAATATATCCCAAATTTCGTGATGCCATGCTTTATGCTTCATTTATAAGCCTTTACATAATGAGCACCAATGATCGGCGAGTTAATATTATTATTCTAAAATGATCAGTGGTGCTCATTGAGTCAAGGATTGTAGATGAAGCATAATGCATGGTATCACGCAGTTTGGGATAGATTGGATTACTTGGATGCTTTGTCGTATCTAGTTTTGTCTCCAATTTTGTCACATATAGAAAATTGAACTAGCTTAACGTGGGCATTGGATTTGTGTCATTCTAAGCTCTAAATCAAAAGTTACAGACGATTTAGTGCGGACATGTCAAGTTCATCGGCCAGTTAATATGATTATTCAAAACTGATCATTGGTGTTCATTGAGACAAATCTTATAAATGAAGCATAATGCATGGCATCACGCAGTTTGGGGTAGATTGGATTACTTGGACGCTTTGTCGGATCTAGTTTTGTCACAATATAGAAAATTGAACTAGCGTAATGTGGGCATAGGATTCATGTCATTCTGAGCTATAAATCAAAAGTTATGGACGAATTAGTTCAAATATGTCAAGTTGATCGGCAAGTTAAAAGGATTATTCTAAACTTATCATTGGTGCTCATTGAGTAAAAGCTTATTAATGAAGAATAATGCATGGTGTCATGTAGTTTGGGATCGATTGGATTACTTGGATGCTTTGTTGTATCTATTTGTGTCTCAAAGTTTGTCACAATATAGAAAATTGAGCTAGCTTAATGTGGGCACTGGATTCGTGTGTTTCTGTGATCTACATCAAAAGTTACACACGCTTTTGTGCGAACATGTCAAGTTGATCGGGCAATTAAAATGATCATTCTAAACTGATCATTGGTGTTCATTGAGTAAAAGCTTATAAATGAAGAATAATGCATGGCATCACGGATTTTCGGATGGATTTGATTACTTGGATGATTTGTCGTATCTATTTTACTCTCAAATTTATCAAAATATAGAAAATTTAGCTAGTTTAACGTGGGCATTGGATTTATGTCAATTTAAGCCCTAAATTAAAAGTTACGAATGATTTAGTGCGGACATATCAAGTTAATCGGCTAGTTAAAGTGATCATTCTAAACTGATCATTGGTGCACATTGAGTAAAGGCTTATAAATGAAGCATAATGCATGGCATCAAACAGTTTTAGATAGATTGGATTACTTGGACGCTTTGTCGTATCTATTTCTGTCTCAAATTTTGTTACAATATAGAAAATTGAGCTAGCTAAACGTGGGCATTGGATTCGTGTCATTCTCAGCTCTAAAACAATGCAGACTATTCAGTGCGGACATGTCAAATTGATTGGCTAATTAAAGTGATCATTCTAAACTAATCATTGGTCTTCATTAAGAAAAAGCTTATAAATGAAAAGAAAGCATGGCATCAAACAGTTTGGATAGATTGGATTACTTGGACACTTTGTCGTCTCTATTTTTGTCTCAAATTCTGTCAAATTATATAGAAAATCGAACCAGCTTAACGTAGGTATTGGATTCGTGTCATTCTGAGCTCTAAATCAAAAGATACGGACGATTTAGTGCAGACATGTCAAGTTGATGGGCCAGTTAAACTGATTATTGGTGCTCATTGATTAAAGGCTTATAAAGGATGCATAATGCATGACATCATGCAGTTGGGGATAGATTGGATAACTTGGACGCGTTTCATATCTATTTCTGCCTCAAATTTTGTCACAATATATAAAATTGAGCGAGTTTAATGTGGGCATTGGATTCGTGTCATTCTGAGCAATAAATCATAAATTACGGACGATTTAGTGCGGACATGTCAAGTTCATCGGCCAGTTAAAATGATTATTCTAAACTGATCATTGGTGCTCATTGAGTCAAAGCTTATAAATTAAGCATAATCCACGGCATCACGCAGTTTGGGATAAATTGGATTTTTTGGATGCTTTATTGTATCTAGTTTTGTCTCTAATTTTTTCAAAATATAGAAAATTGAACTAGGTTAATGTGGACATTGGATTCGTGTCATTCTGAGACATAAATCAAAAGTTACGGATGAATTAGTGTAGACATGTCAAGTTGATCGGCAAGTTAAAAGGATAATTCTAAACTGATCATTGGTGCTCATTGAGTAAAAGCTTATAAATGAAAAATAATGCATGGCATCACGCAGTTTGGGATGGATTGGATTACTTTGACGCTTTGTCGTATCTATTTCTGTCTCAAATTTTATCAAAATATTGAAAATTGAGCTAGTTTAACGTGGGCTTTGGATTCATATCATTTTAAGCCCTATATCATAAGTTATGAATGATTTAGTGCGGACATGTCAAGTTGATCGGCTAGTTAAAGTGATCATACTAAACTGAACATTGGTGCACATTGAATAAAGGCTTATAAATGAAGCATAATGCATGGCATCAAACAGTTTTAGATAGATTGGATTACTTGGACGCTTTAGCATATCTATTTCTGTCTCAATTTTTGTTACAATATAGAAAATTGAGCTAGCTTAACATGGGCATTGGATTCATGTCATTCTGAGCTCTAAATCAATGCGGAATATTTTGTGCGGACATGTCAAGTTGTTTGGCAAGTTAAAGTGATCGTTATAAACTAATCATTGGTTCTCATTAAGTAAAAGCTTATAAATGAACCATAAAGCATGGCATCAAGCAGCTTGGATAGATTGGATTACTTGGACGCTTTATCGTCTCTATTTCTGTCTCAAATTCTGTCAAAATATAGAAACTTGAGCTAGATTAACGTGGACATTGGATTGGTGTCATTTTGAGCTCTAAATCAAAAGTTACGGACGATTTAGTGCGTACATGTCATGTTGATTGCCCAGTTAATATGATTATTCTAAACCGAACATTGGTGCTCATTGAGTCAAAGCTTATAAATGAAGCATAAGGCATGGCATCATGCAGTTTGGGATAGATTGGAATACTTGGACACTTTGTCGTCTCTAGTTTTGCCTCAAATTTTGTCACAATATAGAAAATTGAACTAGCTTAATGTGGGCATTGGATTCGTGTTATCCTGAGCGATAAATCAAAATTTATGGACGATTTAGTGCGGACATGTCAAGTTGATCGGCCAGTTTAAGTGATCATTCTAAACTGATCATTGGTGCACATTATGTAAAGGCTTATAAATGAAGCATAAAGCATGGCATCACACAGTTTGGGATAGATTGGATTACTTGTACCCTTTGTCGTCTCTATTTTTGTCTCAAACTTTGCCAAAATATAGAAAATTGAGCTAGCTTAACGTGGGCATTTGATTCGTTTCATTCCAAGCCCTATATCAAAAGTTACGAATGATTTAGTGCGGACATGTCAAGTTGATCGGCTAGTTAAAGTGAGCATACTAAACTGATCATTAGTGCACATTGAGTAAAGGCTTATAATTGAAACATAATGCATGGCATCAAACAGTTTTAGATAGATTGGATTACTTGGACGCTTTGTCATATCTATTTGTCTTAATTTTGGTTTCAATATAGAGAATTGATCTAGCTTAACGTTGGCATTGGATTTGGGTCATTCTAAGCTCTAAATCGATGCAGACTATTTAGTGCGGACATGTCAAGTTGATTGTCAAGTTAAAATGATCATTCTAAACTAATCATTGGTGCTCATTAAGTAAAAGCTTATAAACGAAGCATAAAGCGTGGCATCAAGCTGTTTGGATAAATTGGTTTACTTGGACCCTTTGTCGTATCTGTTTGTTTCTTAAATTCTTTGAAAATATAGAAAATTGAACTAGGTTAACGTGGGCATTGGATTCATGTCATTTTGAGCCCTATATCAAAAGTTACGAATGATTTAGTGCGGACATGTCAAGTTGATCGACTAGTTAAAGTGATCATACTAAACTGATCATTGGTGCACATTGAGAAAAGGCTTATAAATGAAACAGAAAGCATGGCATCAAGCAGTTTGGGATAGATTGGATTTCTTGGATGTTTTGTCGTATCTTGTTTTGTCTCAAATTCTGTCAAAAAATAGAAAATTGAACTAGCTTAACGTGGGCATTGGATTCGTGTCATTCTGAGCTCTGAATCAAAAGCTACAGATGATTTAGTGCGGATATGTCAAGTTCAACGCCAATTAATATGATTATTCTAAACTGATCATTGGTGCTCATTTAGTCAAAGCTTATAAATGAAGAATAATGCATGCCGTTACATAGTTTGGGATCGATTGGATTACTTCGACGGTTTGTCATCTCTATTTTTGTTTCAAATTCTGTCAAGAAATTGAACTAGCTTAACATGGGCATTGGATTCATGTCATTCTGAGCTCAAAATCAAAAGTTACGGACGATTTAGTGCGAACATGTCAAGTTGATCGGGCAATTAAAATGATCATTCTAAACTGATCATTGGTGCTCATTGAGTAAAAGCTTCTAAATGAAGAATAATGCATGGCATCACGCAATTTGGGATGGATTGGATTACTTGTACGCTTTGTCGTATCTATTTCTGTCTCAAATTTTATCAAAATACAGAAAATTGAGCTAGCTTAACGTGGCCATTGGATTCGTATCATTTTAAGCCCTAAATCAAAAGTTACGAATGATTTAGTGCGGGCATGTCAAGTTAATTGGCTAGTTAAAGTGATCATTCTAAACTGATCATTGGTGCACATTGAGTAAGAACTTATAAATGAATCATAATGCATGGCATCAAAAAGTTATCGATAGAATGGATTACTTTGATGCTTTGTCGTATCTATTTTTGTTTCAAATGTTTTTACGATATAGAAAATTGAGCTAGCTTAACATGGGCATTAGATTCGTGTGTTTCTGAACTCTAAATCAAAAGTTACGGACGATTTAGTGCGAATATGTCAGGTTGATCGGGCAATTAGAAGCATCATTCTAAACAGATCACTGGTGCTCATGGAGTCAAAGCTTATAAATGAAGAATAATGCATGGGATCACGCAGTTTGAGATGGATTAGATTACTTTGACGCTTTGTCGTATCTATTTCTGTCTCAAATTTAATCAAAATACAGAAAATTGAGCTAGCTCAACGTGGGCATTGGATTCTTATCATTTTAAGCCCTAAATCAAAAGTTACGAATCATTTAGTGCGGGCATGTCAAGTTAATTGGCTAGTTAAAGTGATCATTCTAAACTGATCATTGGTGCACATTGAGTAAGAGCTTATAAATGAAGCATAATGCCTGGAATCAAAAAGTTTTAGATAGATTGGATTACTTGGATGCTTTGTCGTATCTATTTTTGTCTCAAATGTTGTTAAGATATAGTAAATTGAGCTAGCTTAACGTGGGCATTAGATTCGTGTGTTTCTGAACTCTAAATCAAAAGTTATGGACGATTTAGTGCGAATATGTCAGGTTGATCGGGCAATTAGAAGGATCATTCTAAACTGATCACTGGTGCTCATGGAATAAAAGCTTATAAATGAAGAATAATGCGTGGGATCACGCATTTTGAGATGGATTAGATTACTTTGATGCTTTGTCGTATCTATTTCTGTCTCAAAGTTTATCAAAATATAGAAAATTGAGCTAGTTTAACGTGCGTATCGGATTCATGTCATTTTAAACCATATATCAAAAGTTACGAATGATTTAGTGCAGACATGTCAAGTTGATCAGGTAGTTAAACTGATCATTGGTGCACATTTAGTAAAGGCTTATAAATGAAGCATAATGCATGGCATCAAAAAGTTTTAGATAGATTGGATTACTTGGATGCTTTGTCGTATCTATTTTTGTCTCAAATGTTGTTAAGATATAGAAAATTGAGCTAGCTTAACGTGGGCATTAGATTCGTGTGTTTCTGAACTCTAAATCAAAAGTTATGGACGATTTAGTGCGAATATGTCAGGTTGATCGGGCAATTAGAAGAATCATTCTAAACTGATCACTGGTGCTCATGGAGTAAAAGCTCATAAATGAAAAATAATGCATGCGATCACGCAGTTTGAGATAGATTGGATTACTTTGACACTTTGTCTTATCTATTTCTGTATCAAATTTAATCACAATATAGAAAATTGAGCTAGTTTAATGTGGACGGTTGATTCATGTCATTTTAAGCCACGTAAATGTAGATCTATGTATATATAGTGCATGAGTAAACACAACCCTTAAATGGAGTAGGACAGACATGACGTTTATAATTCGTTGTTTTCTTCAAAATGGATTCATTTGTTTCAAAATGTATGAAGGTTAATTGAACATTGCATATTTTCTACTAAAAAGTATTTCGCTCGGCATTTGTTTTTGTTTTAAATTAAATGTTTAAAACTTTAAACACCAACATAAAAAACGATGTGGAGTTCCATTACAGACATTTTATTTATCTATTATTTTGTGATGAAAAGATAAAATACTTTTTCTTTACAAAAATTTATTGGAAACGATTTAAAATATATTCTTTCTAATTTCTAAATATTTTTCTTGATCCATAAAAATTAATTTTTATAAAAGTACAATATATTTTTATTAGTTGAAGTTAAATAGCTGTAAATTTAAAAGAAAAGTATTTGAATTTTTGAAGAGCAATAAATCAAAATTTATGGACAATTTAGTGCGGACATGTCAAGTTGATCGGCCAGTTTAAGTGATCATTCTAAACTGATCATTGGTGCTCACTATGTAAAGGCTTATAAATGAAGTATAAAGCATGGCATCACACAGTTTGGGATAGATTTGATTACTTGTACCATTTGTCGTCTCTATTTTTGTGTCAAACTTTGCCAAAATAGAGAAAATTGAGGTAGCTTAACGTGGGCATTGGATTCGTATCATTTCAGGCCCTATATCAAAAGTTACAAATAATTTAGTGCAGACATGTCAAGTTGATCGGCTAGTTAAAGTGATCATACTAAACTGATCATTGGTGCACATTGAATAAAGGCTTATAAAGGAAGCATAACGCATGGCATCAAACAGTTTTAGATAGATTGGATTACTTGGACGCTTTGTCATATCTATTTCTGTCTCAATTTTTCTTACAATATCGAAAATTGAGCTAGCTCAACGTGGGCATTGGATTCATGTCATTCGGAGCTCTAAATCAATGCGGACTATTTTGTGCGGACATGTCAAGTTGTTTGGCAAGTTAAAGTGATCGCTATAAACTAATCATTGGTGCTCATTAAGTAAAAGCTTATAAATGAACCATAAAGCATGGCATCAAGCAGCTTGGATAGATTGGATTAGTTGGACGCTTTATCGTCTCTATTTCTGTCTCAAATTCTGTCAAAATATAGAAAATTATTAACGTGAGTATTGGATTGGTGTCATTTTGAGCTCTAAATCAAAAGTTACGGACGATTTAGTGCGTACATGTCATGTTGATTGTCTAGTTATTATGATTATTCTAAACTGAACATTGGTGTCGTATCTATTTATCTTAATTTTTGTTTCAATATAGAAAATTGATCTAGCTTAACGTTGGCATTGGATTTGTGTCATTCTGAGCTCTAAATCGATGCAGACTATTTAGTGCCGACAAGTCAAGTTGATTGTCAAGTTAAAATGATCATTCTAAACTAATCATTGGTGCTCATTAAGTAAAAGCTTATAAACGAAGCATAAAGCGTGGCATCAAGCTGTTTGGATAAATTGGTTTATTTGGACGCTTTGTCGTATCTGTTTGTTTCTTAAATTCTGTTAAAATAAAGAAAATTGAACTAGGCTAACGTGGGCATTGGATTCATGTCATTTTGAGCCCTATATCAAAAGTTACGAATGATTTAGTGCGGACATGTCAAGTTGATCGACTAGTTAAAGTGATCATACTAAACTGATCATTGGTGCACATTGAGAAAAGGCTTATAAATGAAACAGAAAGCATGACATCAAGCAGTTTGGGATAGATTGGATTTCTTGGATGTTTTGTCGTATCTTGTTTTGTCTCAAATTCTGTCAAAATATAGAAAATTGAACTAGCTTAATTTGGGCATTGGATTCATGTCATTCTGAGCTCTGAATCAAAACCTACGGATAATTTAGTGCAGATATGTCAAGTTCAATTCCAATTAATATGATTATTCTAAACTGATCATTGGTGCTCATTTAGTCAAAGCTTATAAATGAAAAATAATGCATGGCGTCACGTAGTTTTGGATCGATTGGATTATTTCGATGCTTTTTCGTCTCTAATTTTGTCTCAAATTCTATCAAAATATAGAAAATTGAACTAGCTTAACATGGGCATTGGATTCGTGTCATTCTGAGCTCTCAATCAAAAGTTACGGACGATTTAGTGTGAACATGTCAAATTAATCGGGCAATTAAAATGATCATTCTAAACTGAGCATTGGTGCTCATTGAGTAAAAGCTTCTAAATGAAGAATAATGCATGGCATCACGCAATTTGGGATTGATTGGATTACTTGTACGCTTTGTCGTATCTATTTCTGTCTCAAATTTTATCAAAATACAGAAAATTGAGCTAGCTTAACGTGGGCATTGGATTCGTATCATTTTAAGCCCTAAATTAAAAGTTACGAATGATTTAGTGCGGGCATGTCAAGTTAATTGGCTAGTTAAAGTGATCATTCTAAACTGATCATTTGTGCACATTGAGTAAGATCTTATAAATGAAGTATAATGCATGGCATCAAAAAGTTTTAGATAGATTGGATTACTTGGATGGTTTGTCGTATCTATTTTTGTCTCAAATGTTTTTACGATATAGAAAATTGAGTTAGCTTAACGTGGGCATTAGATTCGTGTGTTTCTGAACTCTAAATCAAAATTTACGGACGATTTAGTGCGAATATGTCAGGTTGATCGGGCAATTAGAAGGATCATTCTAAACTGATCACTGGTGCTCATGGAATAAAAGCTTATAAATGAAGAAAAATGCGTGGGATCATGCATTTTGAGATGGATTAGATTACTTTGATGCTTTGTCGTATCTATTTCTGTCTCAAAGTTTATCAAAATATAGAAAATTGAGCTAGTTTAACGTGCGTATCGGATTCATGTCATTTTAAACCCTATATCAAAAGTTACGAATGATTTAGTGCAGACATGTCAAGCTGATCAGGTAGTTAAACTGATCATTGGTGCACATTGAGTAAAGGGTTATAAATGAAGCATAATGCATGGCATCAAAAAGTTTTAGATAGATTGGATTACTTAGATGCTTTGTCGTATCTATTTTTGTCTCAAATGTTGTTAAGATATAGAAAATTGAGCTAGCTTAACGTGGGCATTAGATTCGTGTGTTTCTGAACTCTAAATCAAAAGTTATGGATGATTTAGTGCGAATATGTCAGGTTGATCGGGCAATTAGAAAGATCATTCTAAACTGATCACTGGTGCTCATGGAGTAAAAGCTTATAAATGAAGAATAATGCATGGGATCACGTTTTGAGATGGATTGGATTACTTTGACACTTCGTCGTATCTATTTCTGTATCAAATTTTATCAAAATATAGAAAATTGAGCTAGTTTAATGTGGACGTTGGATTCATGTCATTTTAAGCCACGTATATGTAGATCTATGTATATATAGTGCATGAGTAAACACAACCCTTAAATGGAGTAGGACAGACATGACGTTTATAATTCGTTGTTTTCTTCAAAATGGAATCATTTGTTTCTTGTCTATATAAGTAATATGTATGAAGGTTAATTGAACATTGCGTATTTTCTACTAAAAAATATTTTGCTCGGCATTTGTTTTCGTTTTAAATTAAATGTTTAAAACTTTAAAACCAACATAAAAAACGATGTGGAGTTCCATTACAGACATTTTATTTATCTATTATTTTGTTATGAAAAGATAAAACACTTTTTCTTTACAAAAATTTATAGGAAACGATTTAAAATATATTTTTTTTAATTTCTAAATATTTTTCTTGTTCCATAAAAATTAATTTTTATAAAAGTATAATATATTTTTTTAGTTGAAGTTAAATAGCTGTAAATTTAAAAGAAAAGTATTTGAATTTTTGAAGAGCAATAGATCAAAATTTATGGACGATTTAGTGCGGACATGTCAAGTTGATCGGCCAGTTTAAGTGATCATTCTAAACTGATCATTGGTGCTCATTATGTAAAGGCTTATAAATGAAGCATAAAGCATAGCATCAGGCAGTTTGGGATAGATTGGATTACTTTTACCCTTTGTGGTCTCTATTTTTGTCTCAAACTTTGCCAAAAATATAGAAAATTGAGCTAGCTTAACGTGGCATTGGATTCGTATCATTTCAAGCCCTATATCAAAAGTTATGAATGATTTAGTGTAGACATGTCAAGTTGATCGGCTAGTTAAACTGATCATACTAAACTGATCATTGGTGCACATCGAATAAAGGCTTATAAATGAACCATAATGCATGGCATCAAACAGTTTTAGATAGATTGGATTACTTGGACGCTTTGTCATATCTATTTGTCTTAATTTTCGTTTCAATATAGAAAATTGATCGAGCTTAACGTTGGCATTGGATTTGTGTCATTCTGAGCTCTAAATTGATGCGGACTATTTAGTGCGGACATGTCAAGTTGATTGTCAAGTTAAAATGATCATTCTAAACTAATCATTGGTGCTCACTAAGTAAAAGCTTATAAACGAAGCATAAAGCATGGCATCAAGCTGTCTGGATAAATTGGTTTACTCGGACACTTTGTCGTGTTTCTGTCTCAACTTTTATCAAAATATAGAAAATTGAACTAGTTTAACGTGGGCAATGGATTCATGTCATTTTGAGCCCTATATCAAAAGCTACGAATGATTTAGTGCGGACATGTCAAGTTGATCGACTAGTTAAAGTGATCATACTAAACTGATCATTGGTGCACATTGAGTAAAGGCTTATAAATGAAACAGAAAGCATGTCATCAAGCAGTTTGGGATAGATTGGATTTCTTGGACGTTTTGTCGTATCTTGTTTTGTCTCAAATTCTCTCAAAATATAGAAAATTGAACTAGCTTAACGTGGGCATTGGATTCGTGTCATTCTGAGCTCTGAATCAAAAGTTACGGATGATTTAGTGCGGATATGTCAAGTTGAACGCCAATTAATATGATTATTCTAAACTGATCATTGGTGCTTATTTAGTCAAAGCTTATAAATGAAGAATAATGCATGGCGTCACGTAGTTTGGGATCGATTGGATTACTTGGACGCTTTGTCGCCTCTATTTTTGTCTCAAATTCTATCAAAATATAGAAAATTGAACTAGCTTAACATGGGCATTTTGGATTCGTGTCATTCTGAGCTCTAAATCAAAAGTTACGGACGATTTAGTGCGAACATATCAAGTTGATCGGGCAATTAAAATGATCATTCTAAACTAATCATTGGTGCTCATTGAGTAAAAGCTTCTAAATGAAGAATAATGCATGGCATCACGCAATTTGGGATTGATTGGATTACTTGTACGCTGTGTCGTATCTATTTCTGTCTCAAATTTTATCAAAATACAGAAAATTGAGCTAGCTTAACGTGGGCATTGGATTCGTATCATTTTAAGCCCTAAATCAAAAGTTACGAATGATTTAGTGCGGGCATGTCAAGTTAATCGGCTAGTTAAAGTGATCATTCTAAACTGATCATTGGTGCACATTGACTAAAAGCTTATAAATGAAGCATAATGCATGGCATCAAAAAGTTTTAGATAAATTGGATTACTTGGATGCTTTGTCGTATCTATTTTTTTCTCAAATGTTGCTACGATATAGAAAATTGAGATAGCTTAACGTGGGCATTAGATTCATGTGTTTCTGAACTCTAAATCAAAAGTTACGGACAATTTAGTGCGAATATGTTAGGGTTATCGGACAATTAGAAGGATCATTCTAAACTGATCACTGGTGCTCATGGAGTAAAAGCTTATAAATGAGGAATAATGCATGGGATCACACAGTTTGAGATGGATTGGATTACTTTGATGCTTTGTCGTATCTATTTCTGTTTCAAATTTTATCAAAATATAGAAAATTGAGCTAGTTTAACGTGGGTATTGGATTCATGTCATTTTATGCCCTATATCAAAAGTTACGAATGATTTAGTGCGGACATGTCAAAATGATCAGGTAGTTAAAGTGATCATTCTAAACTGATCATTGGTGCACATTGAGTAAAGGCTTATAAATGAAGCATAATGCATGGCATCAAAAAGTTTTAGATAGATTGGAATACTTGGATGCTTTGTCGTCTCTATTTTTGTCTCAAATGTTGTTACGATATGGAAAATTGAGATAGATTAACGTGTGCATTAGATTCGACTGTTTCTGAACTCTAAATCAAAAGTTACGGACGATTTAGTGCGAATATGTCAGGTTGATCGTGCAATTAGAAGGATCATTCTAAACTGATCACTGGTGCTCATGGAGTAAAAGCTTATAAATGAAGAATAATGCATGGGATCACGCAGTTTGAGATGGATTGGATTACTTTGACACTTTGTCGTATCTATTTATGTATCAAATTTTATCAAAATATAGAAAATTGAGCTAGTTTAATGTGGGCGTTGGATTCATGTCATTTTAAGCCCTATATCAAAAGTCACGAATGATTTAGTGCGGATATGTCAAGTTGATCAGCTAGGTAAAGTGATTATTCCAATCTGATCATTGGTGCACATTGAGTAAAGGCTTATAAATGAAGCATAATGCATGGTATCAAACAGGTTTAGATAGATTGAATTACTTGGACGGTTTGTCGTATCTCTTTTTGTTTCATTTTTTGTTACAATATAGAAAATTGAGCTAGCTTAACGTGGATATTGGATTCGTGTCATTCTGGGCTCTAAATCAATGTGAACTATTTAGTGCGGACATGTCAAGTTGATCGGCCAGTTAAAGTGATCATTCTAAACTGATAATTGGTGTTCATTAAGTAAAGGCTTATAAATGAAGCATAAAAGAAGGCATCACGCATTTTGGGATAGATTGGATTACTTGGATGCTTTCTCGTCTTTATTTCTATATTAAATTCAGTCAAAAATATAGACAATTGGGCGACCTTTACGTCGGCATTGGATTTGTATCATTCTGAGCTCTAAATCAAAAGTTATGGACGATTTAGTGCGGACATATCAAGTTGATTGGCCAGTTAATATGATTATTCTAAACTGATCAATGGTGCTCATTGAGTCAAGGCTTATAAATGAAGCATAATGCATGGCATCACATAGTTTGGGATAGATTGGATTACTTGGACGCTTTTGTCGTATCTACTTTTGTCTCAAATTTTGTCACAATATAGAAAATTGAACTAGCTTAATGTTGGCATTGGATTCGTGTCATTCGGAGCCATAAATCAAAAGTTATGGACAATTTAGTGCGGACATGTCATCTTGAACGGCAAGTTAAAGTGATCATGCTAAACTGTTCACTGGTGCTCATTAAGTAAATGCTTATAAATGAAGCATAGAGCAAGGCATCACGCATTTAGGGATAGATGGGATTACTTGGATGCTTTGTCGTCTCTATTTCTATATTTAATTTAGTCAAAAATATAGAAAATTGAGCTAGATAACATGGGCATTGGATTCATATCATTTCGTACTCTAAATCAAAAATTACGGATGATTTAGTGCGGACACGCAAGTTGATCGGCCAGTTAATATGATTATTCTAAACTGATCAATGGTGCTCATTGAGTCAAGGCTTATAAATGAAGCATAATGCATGCCTTAACTTTTGTCACAATATTGTCTCAAATTTCGTCAAAATGTAGAAAATTGAACTAGCTTAATGTGGGCATTGGATTCGTGTTATTCTGAGCTATATATCAAAACTTATGGACGAATTACTGCAGATATGTCAAGTTGATCGGCAAGTGAAAAGGATCATTCTAAACTGATCATTGGTGCTCAATGAGTAAAAGCTTATTAATGAAGAATAATGCTGGCGTCACGTAGTTTGGGATCGATTGGATTACTTGGATGATTTGTCTATCTATTTCAGTCTAAAAGTTTGTCACAATATAGAAAAGTGAGCTACCTTAACGTGGGCACTGAATTCGTGTGTTTCAGATCTCTAAATCAAAAGTTACGGATTATTTATTGCGAATATGTCAAGTTGATCGGCAATTAGAATGATCATTCTAAACTGATCATTGCTGCTCATTGAGTGAAAGCTTATAAATGAAGAATAATGCATGGCATCACGCAGTTTGGATAGATTGGATTACTCGGATGCTTTGTCGTCTCTATTTTTGTCTCAAATTCTGTCAAAATATAGAAAATTGAGCTAGATTAACGAGGCCATTGGACGGTAATGTGTGGAAGAGCTGATAAACCGAATTGGGAACAATGAGAAGTCCATAAGGGAAAACGACCCAAATGGTGAGATTACCTACTGGTACGTCAAGATCCGATTGGTCATGAACATCGTAAGGTACTGCTCTTCGCGAATCCCAGCATACCCCTGGTTGGGATGGGTAGGTTTCATGTCATTCTGAAATCTAAATTTAAAGTTACAGGGGATTTAGGGTGGATATGTCAAGTTGATCGGTCAGTTTAAGTGATTATTCTAAACTGATCATTGTTGCCAATTGAGTAAAAGCTTATAAATGAATCATAATGCATGGAATCACAGAGTTTTGGATAGATTGGATTACTTGGACTCATTTTTGTATCAATTTCTGTCTCAAATTTTGTTAGCATATAGAAAATTGAGCTAGCATAACGTAGGCATTGGATTCGTGTCATTCTGAGCTATAAATCAAAAGTTATGGACAATTTAGTGCAGACATGACAAGTTGATTGGCCAGTTAAAATGATCATTTTAAACTGATCATTGGTGTTCATTAAGTAAAACCTTAAAAATGAAAAATAATGCACGGCATCACATAGTTTGGGATGGATTGGATTACTTGGACGCTTTATCGTTTCTATTTCTGCCTCAAATTTTGTAATATAATAGAAAATTGAGCTAGTTTAACGTGGGCATTGGATTCGTGTCATTTTAAGGTTTAAATGAAAAGATACGGACGATTAAGTGCGGACATGTCAAGTTGATCGGCCAATTATAATGATCATTCTACACTGATCATTGGTGCTCATTGAGTAAAACCTTATAAATGAAGAATATTGCATGTCATCACCCGGTTTGGGATGGATTGGATTACTTGTATGCTTTGTGGTATCTATTTTTGTCTCAAATTTTGTCCAATATAGAAAATTGATCTACCTTAACGTGGATATTGGATTCGTGCCATTCTGAGCTCTAAATCAAATGTTACGGATGATTTAGTGTGACATGTCACGGTTATCGGCCAGTTAAAGTGATCATCATAAACTGATCATTGGTGCTCATTGAGGAAAGGCTAATAAATGAAGCATAATGCATGGCATCACACTGTTTGGGATATATTGGATTACTTGGACGCTTTTTCGTATCTAGTTTTGTCTCAAATTTTGTCACAATATAGAAAAATGAACTAGGTTAATGTGGGTATTGCATTTGTGTCATTCTGAGCTATAAATCAAAGTTATGGACGATTTAGTGTAGACATGTCAAGTTGATCGGCCAGTCAAAATGATCATTCCATACTGATCATTGGTGCTCATTGAGTAAAAGCTTATAAATGAACAACAATGCATTGTATCACGCAGTTTGGGATGGATTAAATTACTTGGACGGTTTTTTCGTATCTAATTTTGTCTCAAATTTTTTTACAATATAGAAAATTGAGTTAGTTAACATGGGCATTGGATTCGTGTGTTTCCTAAATCAAAAGTTACGGACGATTTAGTGCGGATGTGTTAAGGTTATCAGCCTGTTAAAATGATTGTTATAAATTGATCATTGGGGCTCATTAAGTAAAGGCATATAAATGAAGCATAAAGCATGGCATCACGCAGTTTGGGATAGATTTGATTACTTGGACGCTTTGTCGTCTCTTTTTCTGTCCCAAATTTTGTCAAAACATAAAAATTGAGCTAGTTTAACGTGGACATTGTATTCGTGTCATTCGGAGCTCTAAATCAAAAGTTAAAGACGATTTAGTGTGAACATGTTAAGTTGATCGGCCAGTTAAAGTGATCATTCTAAACTGATCATTAGTGCTCATTGAGGAAACGCAAATAAATGAAGGATAATGCATTGCATCCGCAGTTTGGGATAGATTGGATTACTTGGAACCTTTGTCATCTCTTTTTCTGTTTCAAATTTTGTCAAAATATAGAAAGTTGAGCTAGTTTAATGTGGACATTGGATTCGTGTTTTTCAGAGCCCTAAATCAAAAGTTACAGACAATTTAGTGTGGACATGTCAAGTTGACCGGCCAGTTAAAGTGATCATTCTAAACCGATCCTTGGTGCTCATTGAGGAGAGGCTAATAAATGAAGTATAATGCATGGCATCACGCAATGTGGGATATATTGGATTACTTGGATGCTTTGTCATATTTAATTTTGTCTTAAATTTTATCACATTATAGAAAATTGAACTAGCTTAATGTGGATATTGGATTCGTGTCATTCTGAGCTATAAAAAAAGTTACGGACGATTTAGTGCAGACATATCAAGGTTAACAGCCAGTTAAAATGATCATTCTAAACCCATTATTGGTGCTGACTGAGTAAAATCTTATAAATCAAGAATAATGCATGGCATCACAAAGTTTGGGATGGATTGGATTACTTGAACGCTTTGTTGTACCTATTTCTGTCTAAATTTTTTTCACAATATATAAAATTGAGCCAGCTTAACATGGACATTGGATTCGTGTCATTCTGAGCTCTAAATCAAAAGTTACGAACCATTTAGTGTTGACATGTCAAGTTGATCGGCCAGTTAAAGTGATTGTTCTAAACTGATCATTGGTGCTCATTGAGGAAAGGCTAATAAATAAAGCATAATGCATGGCATCAAGCTGTTTGGGATAGATTGGATTTTTTGGACGCTTTTTCGTATCTAGTTTTGTCTCAAATTCTATCACAATATAAAAAGTTGAACTAGCTTAATGTGGGTATTTGACTCGTGTCATTTGGAGCTATAAATAAAAAGTTATGGACGATTTAGTAAACACATGTCAAGTTGATCGGCCATTCTAAACTTATCATTGGTGCTCATTGAGTAAAAGCTTATAAATGAACAATAATGCATGTTATCACGCAGTTTGGGATGCATTGGATTACTTGGACGCTTTTTTCGTATCTATTCCTATCTTAAATTTTGTTACAATGTAGAAAACTGAGCTACCCTAACGGAGGCATTGTATTCGTGAGTTTTCTCTAAATCAAAATTTACAGACAATTTAGCGCGGATATGTCAAGTGGATCGGCCTATTAAAGTGATCATTCTACACTGATCATTGGTGCTCATTGAGTAAAAGCTTATGAATGAAGAATAATGCATACCATCACAAAGTTTGGGATAGACTGGATTACTTGTACACTTTCTCGTATCTATTTCAGTCTCAAATTTTGTCACAGTATAGAAAATTGAACTAGCTTAACGTGGACATTGGATTCGTGTCATTATGAGCTTTAAATCAAAAGTTACGGGCGATTTAGTGTGCATATGTCAAGTTGATCGGCCAGTTAAAGTTATTATTCTAAACTGATCATTGGTGCACATTGACTAAAAGCTTATAAATGAAGCATAATGCATGGCATCAAAAAGTTTTAGATAAATTGGATTACTTGGACTCATTTCATATCAATTTCTATCTAAAATTTTGTTAGCATATAGAAAACTGAGCTAGCTTAACGTAGGCATTGGATTCGTGTCATTCTAACCTACAAATCAAAAGTTATGGACGATTTATTGCAGACATGACAAGTTGATAGGCAAGTTAAAATGATCATTTTAAACTGATCATTGGTGCTCATTCAATAAAACCTTATAAATGAAAAATAATGCATGGCATCACGTAGTTTTGGATGGATTAGATTACTTGGACGCTTTGCCGTAGCTATTTCTGTCTCAAATTTTGTCATATTATAGAAAATTGATCTAGCTTAATGTGGGCATTGGATACATGTCATTTTAAGCACTAAATCAAAAGTTATAGACGATTTATTGCGAATAAGTCAAGTTGATCGGCCAATTAAATTGATAATTCTAAATTGATCATTGGTGCTCTTTAAGTAAAATCTTATAAATGAAGAATAATGCATGAAATCACGCAGTTTGAATGGATTGGATTACTTGTACGCTTTGTCGTATCTATTTCTACCTCAAATTTTGTCACCATATAAAAAATTGAGCTAGCTTAATATGGACATTGGATTCCTGTCATTCAGAGCTCTAAATCAAAAGTTACAGACGATTTATTGTGGACATGTCAAGTTGATCGGCCACTTAAAGTGATCATTCTAAACTGATCATTGGTGCTCACTAAGTAAAGGCATATAAATGAAGCATAAGGCATGGTATCACGCTGTTAGGGATAGATTGGATTACTTCGACGCTTTGTTGTATCTAGTTCAGTATCAAATTTTGTCACAATATAGAATATTAAACTAGCTTAACGTGGGTATTGGATTCGTTTCATTCTGAGCTGTAAAACAAAAGTTACGGACGATTTAGTGCAGACATATTAAGGTTATCAGCCAGTTAAAATGATCATTCTAAACTCACACTTGTGCTCATTGAGTAAAAGCTTATAAATGAAGGAGAATGCATGGCATCAGGCAGTTTGGGACGGATTGGATTACTTAAACGCTTTGTCGTATCTATTTCTGTCTAAAATTTTGTCACAATATAGAAAATTGAGCCAGCTTGACGTGGACATTGGATTCATGTCATTTGGAGCAATAAATCAAAAGTAATGGATGATTTAGTGCATACATGTCACGTTGATCGACTAGTCAAAATGATCATTCTAAACTAATCACTCGTGCTCATTCAGTAAAAGCTTATAAATGAATAATAATGCATGTTATCATGCAGTTTGGGATGGATTGGATTACTTGGATGCTTTTTCGTATCTATTCCCATCTCAAATTTTGTTACAATATAGAAAATTGAGCTATCTTAATGTGAGCAATGGATTCGTGTGTTTACTCTAAATCAAAAGTTACAGACGTTTAGTGCGGATATGTCAAGTTGATCGGCCTATTAAAGTGCTCATTCTACACTGATCATTGGTGCTCATTGAGTAAAATCTTATGAATGAAGAACAATGCATAGCATCACGCAGTTTGGGATGGACTGGATTACTAGTACGCTTTGTCGTATCTATTTCTCTCTCAAATTTCGTCACAATGTTGAAAATTGAACTAGTTTAACGTGGACATTAGTTTCGTGTCATTCGGAGCTCTAAATCGAAAGTTACGGGCGATTTAGTGTGGACATGTCAAGTTGAGCTAGCTTAGCGTGGGCATTGTATTCGTGTCATTTTAAGCCCTAAATCAAAAGTTACGAATGATTTAGTGTGGACATGTCAAGTCGATCAGCCAATTTAAGTGATAATTAAACTGATCATTGGTGCTCATTGAGTAAAGGCTTACAAATGAAGCATAATGCATGGCATCACAATGTTTTGGATAGATTGGATTACTTGAACGCTTTATCGTATGTATTTCGGTCTCAAATTTGGTACAGTATAGAAAATTGAGTTAGCTTAATGTGGGCATTGGATTCGTGTATTTTTGAACTCTAAATCAAAAGTTACGAACGAATGTGTACGGACTAGTCAAGTTGATTGACCAGTTAAATTGATTATTCTAAACTGATCATTGGTCCTCATTAAATAAAAGCTTATAAATGAAGCATAAAGCAAGGCATCACGCATTTTGGGATAGATTGGATTACCTGAATGCTTTGTCCTCTCTATTCGTATATTAAATTTTGTCAAAATATAGAAAATTGAGCTAATTTAATGTGGGCATTGGATTGGTGTCATTTTAAGACCTAAATCAAAACTTACGAATGATTTAGTGTGGACATGTCAAGTTGATGAGCAAGTTAAAGTGATCATTCTAAACTGATCATTGGTGCACATGGAGTAAAAGCTTATAAATGAAGTATAATGCAAGGCATCACATAGTTCTAGATAGATTTGATTACTTGGACGCTTTATCTTATCTATTTTTGTCTCAAATTTTGTTACAATATGAAAATTGAGCTAGCTTAACGTGGGCATTGGATTCAAATGTTTCTCAGCTATAAATCAAAAGTTACGACGATTTAGTGTAGACATGTCAAGTTGAACGGCCACTTGAAAGGATCATTTTAAACTGATCATTGGTGCTCATTGAGTAAAAGCTTATAAATGAAGAATAATGCATGGCATCACATAGTTTGGGATCGATTGGATTACTCGGATGCATTGTCGTATCTATTTCTGTCTCAAAGTTTGTCACAATAGAGAAAATTGAGCTAGCTTAACGTGGGCATTGGATTCGTGTCATTCGTGCTTGAAATTAAAAGTTATGGACCATTTACTGCGGACATGTCAAGTTGATGGGCCAGTTAAAGTGATCATTTTAACCTGATCATTGGTGCGCATTGAGTAAAGGCTTATAAATGAAGCATAATGCATGGCATCACACAGTTTTCAGATAGATTGCATTACTTGGACGCTTTTTTGTCTCTATTTCTATATTACATTTTGTCAAAATATAGAAAATTTACCTAGCTTAACGTGGGCATTGGATTCGTGTCATTCTAAGCTCAAAATCAAAAGTTACGGACGATTTAGTGTGGACATGTCAAGTTGATCGGCCAGTTAATATGATTTTTCTAAACTGATCATTGGTACGTATTGAGTAAAGGCATATAAATGAATCATAAAGCATGGCATCACATATTTTGAGATAGATTAGATTACTTGGATGTTTTGTCGTCTCGATTTCTATCTCAAATTTTGTCAAAATATAGAAAAAATAAGCTAACTTAATATGGGCATTGGATTTGTGTCATTCTAACCTCTAAATCAAAAGTTACGGACGATTTAGTGTGGATATGTCAAGTTGCTCGGCCAGTTAAAGTGATCATTCTAAGTTGATAATTGTTCTTATTGAACAAAGGCATATAATTGAATCATAATGCATGGCATTACACAGTTTTGGACGCATTGTCGTATCTATTTTGGTCTCAAAGTTTGTTACCGTATACAAAATTGAGCGAGCTAAACGTGGGCACTGGATTCGTGTCATTCTGAGCACTAAGTCAATGCGGACGATTTAGTGCAGACATGTCTAGTTGATTGGTGCTCATTAAGTGAAGTCTTATAAATGAAAAATAGAGCATGGCATCAAGCAGTTTGGATAGATTGGATTATTTGGACGCTTTGACGTCTCTATTTCTGTCTCAAATTCTCTCAAAATAAATTGATCTAGCCTAGCGTTGGCATTGGATTCGTGTCATTCGGAGCTCTAAATCAAAATTACGGATGATTTAGTGCGTACATGTCAAGTTGATCGTCCAATTAATCTGATTATTCTAACCTGATCATTGGTGCTAATTGACTCAAGACTTATAAATGAAGCATAATGCTTGGTATCATGCAGTTTGAGACAGATTGGATTCCTTGGACGCTTTGTCGTATCTTGTTATGTGTCAAATTTTGTCACAATATAGAAAATTGAACTAACTTAATGTGGGCATTGGATTAGTGTCATTATGAGCTATAAATCAAAAGTTACGGACAATTTAGTGCAGACATGTCAAGTTGATCGGCCAATTAAAAGGATCATTCTAAACTACTCATTGGTGCTCATTGAGTAAAAGCTTATAAGTGAAGAAAAATGCATGGCATTACGTAGTTTGGGATCATTTGGATTACGTGGTTGCTTTCTCGTATCTATTTCTGTCTCAAAGTTTGTTACAATATAGAAATTTGAACTAGCTTAACGTGGGCATTGGATTCGTCTCAGTCTGAGTTATAAATCAAAAGTTACGTATGATTTAGTGCGGACATGTCAAATTAATCGGTCAGTTAAAGTGATCATTCTGAACTGATCATTAGCGCTCATAAAGTAAAGGCTTATAAATGAAGCATAAAGCAAGGCATCACGCATTTTGGGATATATTGGATTACTTGGACGCATTGTCGTCTCTATTTCAATATTAAATTTAGTCAAAAATATTGAAAATTGAGCTAGCTTAACGTGCGCATTGGATTTGTGTCATTTTAAGCCAAAAATCAAAAGTTACGAATGATTTAGTGCAGAAATGTCAATTTGATCGGCTAGTTAAAGTGATCATTCTAAACTGATCATTGGTGGACATTGAGTAAAGGCTTATAAATGAAGCATAATGCATGGCATCACACAGTTTTAGATAGATTGGATTATTTGGACAATTTGTCGTATCTATTTCTATCTCAAATTTTGCTACAATATAGAAAATATAGCTGGCTTAACGTGGGCATTGGATTCGTGTCATTCTAAGCTCTAAATCAATGCGGACGATTTAGTGCGGACATATCAAGTTGATTAGCCAGTTAAAGTGATCATTCTAAAATAATCATTGGTGCTCATTAAGTAATGGCTTATAAATTAAGCATAAAGCATGGCATCAAGCAGTTTAGATAGATTGGATTACTTGGATGTGTTTTCGTCTCTATGTTTGTCTCAAATTTTCTAAAAATATAGAAAATTAAAATACCTAAATATGGGCATTGGATTCCTGTCATTCGGAAGTTATGGACCATTTAGTGTACACATTTCAAGTTAATCGGCCAGTTAAAATAATTATTCTAAACAGATCATTGGTACTCATTAAATAAAGGCTTATAAATGAAGCATAAAGCATGGCATCACGTATTTTGGGATAGATTGGATTAGTTTGACACTTTGTTGTCTCTATTTCTATCTCAAATTTTGTCAAAATATTGAAAATTGAGCTAGCTTAACAAGGGCATTGGATTCGTGTTATTATGAGCTCTAAATCAAAAGTTACAGCCGATGTAGTGTGGATATGTCAAGTTGATCGGCCAGTTAAAATGATCATTCTAAACTGATCATTGGTGTTCATTGAGTAAAGGCATATAAATGAATCATAATGCATGGCATCACACAGTTTTCGATAGATTCGATTACTTGGATGCATTGTCGTATCTATTGGTTTCTCAAAGTTTGTCACAATATAGAAAATTGAGCAAGCTAAACATGGGCACTGGATTCATATCTTATCATCTCTAAATCAAATATTGCAGACGATTTAGAGCGGACATGTCAAGTTGATCGGCGAGTTAAAAGGATCATTCTAAACTGATTATTGTTGCTCATTGAGTAAAACCTTATAAATGAAGAATAACGCAGGGCGTCACGTAGTTTGGAATGGATTGTATTACTTGGACACTTTGTCGTATCTATTTCTGTCTCAAAGTTTGTCACAATGGAGAAAATTGAGCTATCTTAACGTGGGCACTGGATTCGTGTCTTCTGATCTCTAAATAAAAATTTATCGACGATTTATTGCGGACAAGTCAAGTTGATCAGCCAGTTAATATGATTATTCAAAGCTGGTAATTGGTTGTCATTAAGTAAAGGCATATAAATGAAGAATAAAGCATGACATCACACAGTTTTGGGATAGATTGGATTACGTTGACGTTTTGTCATCCCTATTTTTGTCTCAAATTTTGTCAAAATATAGAAAATTGAGCTAGCTTAACAAGGGAATTGGATTCATGTCATTCTGAACTCTGAATCAATAGTTATAAAAGATTTAGTACAAACATAAGAAGTTGATCGGCCAGTTAAAACGATAATTCTAAACTGATCATTGGTGATCATTGAGTAAAACCTTATAATTGAAAAATAATACATGGCCTCACGCATTTTGGGATGAATTGGATTACTTGGATGCCTTGTTGCATCTATTTCTATCTCAAATTTTGCATATTATAGAAAATTGAGCTAGCTTAACGTGGGCATTGGATTCGTGTCAGTTTAAGCTCTAAATCAAAAGTTACGAACGATTTTGTGGGGACATGTCAAGTTGATCCTCCAATTAAAATGATCATTCTAAACTGATCATTGGTGCTCATTGAGTAAAAGCTTATGAATGAAGAATAATGCATGGCATCACATAGTTTGGGATGGACTGGATTACTTGTACGCTTTGTCGTATCTATTTTTGTCTCAAATTTTGTCGCAATATAGAAAATTGAACTAGATTAACGTGGACATTGGATTCGTGTCATTCTGATCTCTAAATCAAAAGTTACGGACGATTTGGTGTGGACATGTCAACTTGATCGGCCAATTAAAGTGATCATTCTAAACTGATCACTGGTGCTCATTGAGTAAAAGCTTATATATGAATCATAATGCATGGCATCACACAGTTTTGGATAAATTGGATTACTTGTACCCATTTTCGTATCTATGTTTCTCTCAAATTTTGTTACCAACTAGACAATTGAGCTAGCTTAACGTGGTCATTGGGTTCGTGTCATTATGAGCTATAAATCAAAAGTTATGGAGGACTCAGTGTAGACATGACAAGTTGATCGACTAGTTAAAATGATCATTCTAAACTTATCATTGGTGCTCATTGACTAAAACCTTATGAATGAAAAATAATGCATGACATCACGCAATTTGGGATGGATTAGATTAGTTGAAGGCTTTGTTGTATCTATTCCTGTCTCAAATTTTTTCATATTATAGAAAATTGAGATAGCTTAACGTGGGCATTGGATTCGTGTCATTTTAAGCTCTAACTCAAAAGTTACGGATGACTTAGTGTGGACATGTGAAGTTGATCGGCCAATTAAAATGATCATTCTAAACTGATCATTGGTGCTCATTGAGTAAAAGCTTATAAATGAAGAATAATGCATGGCATCACAATGTTTGTGACTGATTGGAATACTTGTACGCTTTTTCATATCTATTTTTGTCTCAAATTTTCTCATAACATAAAAAATTGAGCTAGCTTATCGTGGACATTGGATTCGTGCCATTCTGGGCTCTAAATCAAATTTATGGACGATTTAGTGTGGATAAGTCAAGTTGATCGGTCAGTTAAAGCAATCATTCTAAACTGATCATTGGTGCTCATTGAGTAAAAGCTTATATATGAATCATAATGTATGGCATCACACAGTTTTGCATAGATTGGATTACTTGTACCCATTTTCGTATCTATTTCTCTCTCAAATTTTGTTACCAAATACACAATTGAGCTAGCTTAACGTGGGCATTGGATTCATGTCATTATGAGCTATAAATCAAAATTTATGCACGATTTAGTGCAGACATGACAAGTTGATCGGCCAGTTAAAATGATCATTCTAAACTGATCATTGGTGCTCATGGAGTAAAACCATATGAATGAAAAATAATGCATGGCATCACGCAGTTTGGGATGGATTAGATTAGTTGAATGCTTTGTCGTATCTATTACTGTCTCTAATTTTGTCATATTATAGAAAATTGAGCTAGCTTAGCATGGGAATTAGATTCGTGTCATTTTAAGTTCTAAATCACAAGTTACGGAAGAATTAGTGCGGACATGTCAAGTTGGTCGGCCAATTAAAATGATCATTCTAAACTGATCATTGGTGCTCATTGGACGCTTTGTCATATCTAGTTATGTCTCAAATATTATCAGAATATAGAAAATTGAACTAGTTTAAAGTGGGAAATTGATTGTTGTCATTCAAAGCTATAAATCAAAAGTTATGGATGATATAGTGCAGACATGTCAAGGTGATCGGCCAGTTAAAATGATCATTTTAAACTGATCGTTGGTGCTCATTTTGTAAAAGCTTATAAATTAAAAACAATGCNAGTAAAAGCTTATAAATGAAGGAGAATGCATGGCATCACGCAGTTTGGGACGGACTGGATTACTTGAACGCTTTGTCGTATCTATTTCTGTCTAAAATTTTGTCACAATATAGAAAATTGAGCCAGCTTGACGTGGACATTGGATTCATGTCGTTCTGAGCTCTAAATCAAAGGTTACAAAGCATTTAGTGTTGACATGTCAAGTTGATCGGCCAGTTAAAGTGATTGTTCTAAATTGATCATTGGTGCTCATTGAGGAAAGGCTAATAACTAAAGCAGAATGCATGGCATCACGCTGTTTGGGATAGATTGGATAATTTGGACGCTTTTTCTTATGTAGTTTTTTCTCAAATTTTGTCACAATATAGAAAGTTGAACTAGCTTAACGTGGGTATTGGATTCATGTCATTTGGAGCAATAAATCAAAAGTTATGGATGATTTAGTGCATACATGTCACGTTGATTGACTAGTCAAAATGATCATTCAAAACTAATCACTGGTGCTCATTCAGTAAAAGCTTATAAATGAATAATAATGCATGTTATCATGCAGTTTGGGATGGATTGGATTACTTGGATGCTTTTTCGTATCTATTCCCATCTCAAATTTTGTTACAATATAGAAAATTGAGCTATCTTAATGTGGGCAATGGATTCGTGTGTTTCCTCAAAATCAAAAGTTACGGACGTTTAGTGCGGATATGTCAACTTGATCGGCCTATTAAAGTGCTCATTCTACACTGATCATTGGTGCTCATTGAGTAAAATCTTATGAATGAAGAACAATGCATAGCATCACGCAGTTTGGGATGGACTGGATTACTAGTACGCTTTGTCGTATCTATTTCTCTCTCAAATTTCGTCACAATGTTGAAAATTGAACTAGTTTAACGTGGACATTAGTTTCGTGTCATTCGGAGCTCTAAATCAAAAGTTACGGGCGATTTAGTGTGGACATGTCAAGTTGATCGGCCAATTAAAGGGATCATTATAAACTGTCATTGGTGCTCACTAAGTAAAGGCTTATAAATCAAGCATAAGGCATGGCATCACACAGTTAGGGATAGATTGGATTAGTTGGACGCTTTGCTGTATCTAGTTTAGTCTAAAATTTTGTCACAATATAGAAAATTGAACTATGTTAATATGGGTATTGGATTCTTGTCATTCTGAGATATAAATTAAAAGTTATGGATGATTTAGTGCATACCTGTCAAGGTTATTGGCCAAATAAAATGATCATTGTAAACTGATCATTGGTGCTTATAAACTAAAGGCTTATAAATGAAGAGTAAAGCATTGCATCACGCAGTTTGGGATAGATTGGATTTCTTGAACGCTTTGTCGTCTCTTTTTCTGTCCCAAATTTTGTCAAAATTTAGAAAATTGAGCTAGAATAACGTGGACATTGAATTCGTGTCATTATGAGCTCTAAATCAAAAGTTATTGACGATTTAGTGTGGACAAGTCAAGTTGATCGGCCAGTTAGAGTGATCATTCTAAACTGATCATTGGTGCTTATTGAGTAAAAGCTTATAAATGAAGAAGAATGCATGCCATCAAGCAGTTTGGGATGGATTGCATTACTTGCACGCTTTGTCGTATATTTTTGTCTTAAATTTTATCATAATATAGAAAATTGAGCCATCTTAACATGGACATTGGATTCGTGTCATTCAGAGCAGTAAATCAAATGTTACGCATGATTTAGTGCGAACATGTCAAGTTGATCGGCCAATTAAAATGATCATTCTAAACTGATCATTGGTTCTTATTGAGTAAAAGCTTATAAATGAAGAATAATGCATGGCATCACGCAATTTCGGATAGATTGGATTACTTGGACTCTTTGTTGTATCTATTTCTATCTAAAAATTTGTCACAATATAGAAAACTGAGCTAGCTTAACGTGGGCATTTGATTCGTGTCATTCTGAGCTCCCAATCAAACGTTAAAATGATCATTCATCGGGAAATTAAAATGCGAACATGTCAAGTTGATCGGGCAATTAAAATGATCATTCTAAACTGATCATTGGTGCCCATTGAGTTAAAGCTTATGAATGAAGAATAATGCATGGCATCACGCAGTTTGGGATGGATTGGATTACTTGGATTACTTGGATGCCTTGTGGACAATCATATCTATTTCGGTCTAAAATTTTATCATAGTATAGAAAATTGAGCTAGCTTAACGTGGGCATTGTATTCGTGTCATTTTAAGCCCTAAATCAAAAGTTACGAATGATTTAGTGTGGACATGTCAAGTCGATCAGCCAATTTAAGTGATAATAAAACTGATCATTGGTGCTCATTGAGTAAAGGCTTAAAAATGTAGCATAACGGATCGCATCACAATGTTTTGGATAGATTGGATTACTTGAACGCTTTATCGTATGTATTTCGGTCTCAAATTTGGTACAATATAGAAAATTGAGTTCGCTTAATCTGGGCATTGGATTTGTGTATTTTTGAACTCTAAATCAAAAGTTACGAACGACTGTGTACGGACTAGTCAAGTTGATCGGCCAGTTAAATTGATTATTCTAAACTGATCATTGGTCCTCATTAAATAAAAGCTTATAAATGAAGCATAAAGCAAGGCATCACGCATTTTGGGATAGATTGGATTACTTGAACGCTTTGTCCTCTCTATTCGTATATTAAATTTTGTCAAAATATAGAAAATTGAGCTAATTTAATGTGGGCATTGGATTGGTGTCATTTTAAGACCTAAATCAAAACTTACGAATGATTTAGTGTGGACATGTCAAGTTGATCGGCAAGTTAAAGTGATCATTCTAAACTGATCATTGGTGCACATGGAGTAAAAGCTTATAAATGAAGTATAATGCAAGGCATCACATAGTTCTAGATAGATTTGATTACTTGGACGCTTTATCTTATCTATTTTTGTCTCAAATTTTGTTACAATATGAAAATTGAGCTAGCTTAACGTGGGCATTGGATTCAAATGTTTCTCAGCTATAAATCAAAAGTTACGACGATTTAGTGTAGACATGTCAAGTTGAACGGCCACTTGAAAGGATCATTTTAAACTGATCATTGGTGCTCATTGAGTAAAAGCTTATAAATGAAGAATAATGCATGGCATCACATAGTTTGGGATCGATTGGATTACTCGGATGCATTGTCGTATCTATTTCTGCCTTAAAGTTTGTCACAATAGAGAAAATTGAGCTAGCTTAATGTGGGCACTGGATTCGTGTCATTCGTGCTTTAAATTAAAAGTTATGGACCATTTACTGCGGACATGTCAAGTTGATGGGCCAGTTAAAGTGATCATTTTAACCTGATCATTGGTGGGCATTGAGTAAAGGCTTATAAATGAAGCATAATGCATGGCATCACACAGTTTTCAGATAGATTGGATTACTTGGACGCTTTTTTGTCTCTATTTCTATATTACATTTTGTCAAAATATAGAAAATTTACCTAGCTTAACGTGGGCATTGGATTCGTGCCATTCTAAGCTCAAAATCAAAAGTTACGGACGATTTAGTGTGGAAATGTCAAGTTGATCGGCCAGTTAATATGATTATTCTAAACTGATCATTGGTACGTATTGAGTAAAGGCATATACATGAATCATAAAGCATGGCATCACACATTTTGGGATAGATTAGATTACTTGGATGTTTTGTCGTCTCGATTTCTATCTCAAATTTTGTCAAAATATAGAAAAAATAAGCTAACTTAACATGGGCATTGGATTTGTGTAATTCTAACCTCTAAATCAAAAGTTACGGACGATTTAGTGTGGATATGTCATGTTGCTCGGCCAGTTAAAGTGATCATTCTAAGTTGATCATTGGTGCTTATTGAACAAAGGCATATAATTGAATCATAATGCATGGCATTACACAGTTTTGGACGCATTGTCGTATCTATTTTGGTCTCAAAGTTTGTTACCGTATACAAAATTGAGCGAGCTAAACGTGGGTACTGGATTCGTGTCAGTCTGAGCACTAAGTCAATGTGGACGATTTAGTGCAGACATGTCTAGTTGATTGGTGCTCATTAAGTGAATTCTTATAAATGAAAAATAAAGCATGGCATCAAGCAGTTTGGATAGATTGGATTACTTGGACGCTTTGACGTCTCTATTTCTGTCTCAAATTCTCTCAAAATAAATTGATCTAGCCTAGCGTTGGCATTGGATTCATGTCATTCGGAGCTCTAAATCAAAATTACGGATGATTTAGTGCGTACATGTCAAGTTGATCGTCCAATTAATATGATTATTCTAAACTGATCATTGGTACTAATTGACTCAAGACTTATAAATGAAGCATAATGCTTGGTATCATGCAGTCTGAGACAGATTGGATTCCTTGGACGCTTTGTCGTATCTTGTTATGTGTCAAATTTTGTCACAATATAGAAAATTGAACTAACTTAATGTGGGCATTGGATTAGTGTCATTATGAGCTATAAATCAAAAGTTACGGACAATTTAGTGCAGACATGTCAAGTTGATCGGCCAATTAAAAGGATCATTCTAAACTACTCATTGGTGCTCATTGAGTAAAAGCTTATAAGTGAAGAAAAATGCATGGCATTACGTAGTTTGGGATCATTTGGATTACGTGGTTGCTTTCTCGTATCTATTTCTGTCTCAAAGTTTGTTACAATATAGAAATTTGAACTAGCTTAACGTGGGCATTGGATTCGTCTCAGTCTGAGTTATAAATCAAAAGTTACGTATGATTTAGTGCGGACATGTCAAATTAATCGGTCAGTTAAAGTGATCATTCTGAACTGATCATTAGCGCTCATAAAGTAAAGGCTTATAAATGAAGCATAAAGCAAGGCATCACGCATTTTGGGATATATTGGATTACTTGGACGCATTGTCGTCTCTATTTCAATTAAATTTAGTCAAAAATATTGAAAATTGAGCTAGCTTAACGTGCGCATTGGAGTTGTGTCATTTTAAGCCAAAAATCAAAAGTTACGAATGATTTAGTGCAGAAATGTCAATTTGATCGGCTAGTTAAAGTGATCATTCTAAACTGATCATTGGTGGACATTGAGTAAAGGCTTATAAATGAAGCATAATGCATGGCATCACACAGTTTTAGATAGATTGGATTATTTGGACAATTTGTCATATCTATTTCTATCTCAAATTTTGTTACAATATAGAAAATATAGTTGGCTTAACGTGAGCATTGGATTCGTGTCATTCTAAGCTCTAAATCAATGTGGACGATTTAGTGCGGACATATCAAGTTGATTGGCCAGTTAAAGTGATCATTCTAAAATAATCATTGGTGCTCATTAAGTAATGGCTTATAAATTAAGCATAAAGCATGGCATCAAGCAGTTTAGATAGATTGGATTACTTGGATGTGTTTTCGTCTCTATTTCTGTCTCAAATTTTCTCAATATATAGAAAATTGAAATAGCTAAATATGGGCATTGGATTCCTGTCATTCGGAGCTATAAATCAAAAGTTATGGACCATTTAGTGTACACATTTCAAGTTAATCGGCCAGTTAAAATAATTATTCTAAACTGATCATTGGTACTCATTAAATAAAGGCTTATAAATGAAGCATAAAGCATGGCATCACGTATTTTGGGATAGATTGGATTAGTTTGACACTTTGTTGTCTCTATTTCTATCTCAAATTTTGTCAAAATATAGAAAATTGAGCTTGCTTAACAAGGGCATTGGATTCGTGTTATTATGAGCTCTAAATCAAAAGTTACAGACGATGTAGTGTGGATATGTCAAGTTGATCGGCCAGTTAAAATGATCATTCTAAACTGATCATTGGTGCTCATTGAGTAAAGGCATATAAATGAATCATAATGCATGGCATCACACAGTTTTCGATAGATTGGATTACTTGGATGCATTGTCGTATCTATTGGTTTCTCAAAGTTTGTCACAATATAGAAAATTGAGCAAGCTAAACATGAGCACTGGATTCATATCTTATCATCTCTAAATCAAATATTGCAGACGATTTAGAGCGGACATGTCAAGTTGATCGGCGAGTTAAAAGGATCATTCTAAACTGATTATTGTTGCTCATTGAGTAAAACCTTATAAATGAAGAATAACGCAGGGCGTCACGTAGTTTGGAATGGATTGTATTATTTGGACACTTTGTCGTATCTATTTCTGTCTCAAAGTTTGTCACAATAGAGAAAATTGAGCTATCTTAACGTGGGCACTGGATTCGTGTCTTCTGATCTCTAAATAAAAATTTATCGACGATTTATTGCGGACAAGTCAAGTTGATCAGCCAGTTAATATGATTATTCAAAGCTGGTCATTGGTGGTCATTAAGTAAAGGCATATAAATGAAGAATAAAGCATGACATCACACAGTTTTGGGATAGATTGGATTACGTGGACGTTTTGTCTTCCCTATTTCTGTCTCAAATTTTCTCAAAATAAAGAAAATTGAGCTAGCTTAACAAGGGAATTGGATTCATGTCATTCTGAACTCTGAATCAATAGTTATAAACGATTTAGTACAAACATAAGAAGTTGAGCGGCCAGTTAAAACGATAATTCTCAACTGATCATTGGTGATCATTGAGTAAAACCTTATAATTGAAAAATAATACATGGCCTCACGCATTTTGGGATGAATTGGATTACTTGGATGCCTTGTTGCATCTATTTCTATCTCAAATTTTGCATATTATAGAAAATTGAGCTAGCTTAACGTGGGCATTGGATTCGTGTCAGTTTAAGCTCTAAATCAAAAGTTACGAACGATTTTGTGGGAACATGTCAAGTTGATCCTCCAATTAAAATGATCATTCTAAACTGATCATTGGTGCTCATTGAGTAAAAGCTTATGAATGAAGAATAATGCATGGCATCACATAGTTTGGGATGGATTGGATTACTTGTACGCTTTGTCGTATCTATTTTTGTCTCAAATTTTGTCCCAATATAGAAAATTGAACTAGATTAACGTGGACATTGGATTCGTGTCATTCTGATCTCTAAATCAAAAGTTACGGACGATTTGGTGTGGACATGTCAACTTGATAGGCAAATTAAAGTGATCATTCTAAACTGATCACTGGTGCTCATTGAGTAAAAGCTTATATATGAATCATAATGCATGGCATCACACAGTTTTGGATAAATTGGATTACTTGTACCCATTTTCGTATCTATGTTTCTCTCAAATTTTGTTACCAACTAGACAATTGAGCTAGCTTGACGTGGTCATTGGGTTCGTGTCATTATGAGCTATAAATCAAAAGTTATGGAGGACTCAGTGCAGACATGACAAGTTGATCGGCTAGTTAAAATGATCATTCTAAACTTATCATTGGTGCTCATTGACTAAAACCTTATGAATGAAAAATAATGCATGACATCACGCAATTTGGGATGGATTAGATTAGTTGAACGCTTTGTTGTATCTATTCCTGTCTCAAATTTTTTCATATTATAGAAAATTGAGATAGCTTAACGTGGGCATTAGATTCCTGTCATTTTAAGCTCTAACTCAAAAGTTACGGATGACTTAGTGTGGACATGTCAAGTTGATCGGCCAATTAAAATGATCATTCTAAACTGATCACTGGTGCTCATTGAGTAAAAGCTTATAAATGAAGAATAATGCATGGCATCACAATGTTTGTGACTGATTGGAATACTTGTACGCTTTGTCATATCTATTTTTGTCTCAAATTTTCTCATAACATAAAAAATTGAGCTAGCTTATCGTGGACATTGGATTCGTGCCATTCTGGGCTCTAAATCAAATTTATGGACGATTTAGTGTGGATAAGTCAAGTTGATCGGTCAGTTAAAGCAATCATTCTAAACTGATCATTGGTGCTCATTGAGTAAAAGCTTATATATGAATCATAATGTATGGCATCACACAGTTTTGCATAGATTGGATTACTTGTACCCATTTTTGTATCTATTTCTCTCTCAAATTTTGTTACCAAATACACAATTGAGCTAGCTTAACATGGGCATTGGATTCATGTCATTATGAGCTATAAATCAAAAGTTATGCACGATTTAGTGCAGACATGACAAGTTGATCGGCCAGTTAAAATGATCATTCTAAACTGATCATTGGTGCTCATGGAGTAAAACCATATGAATGAAAAATAATGCATGGCATCACGCAGTTTGGGATGGATTAGATTAGTTGAATGCTTTGTCGTATCTATTACTGTCTCTAATTTTTTCATATTATAGAAAATTGAGCTAGCTTAACATGGGAATTAGATTCGTGTCATTTTAAGTTCTAAATCACAAGTTACGGAAGAATTAGTGCGGACATGTCAAGTTGGTCGGCCAATTAAAATGATCATTCTAAACTGATCATTGGTGCTCATTGGACGCTTTGTCATATCTAGTTATGTCTCAAATATTATCAGAATATAGAAAATTGAACTAGTTTAAAGTGGGAAATTGATTGTTGTCATTCAAAGCTATAAATCAAAAGTTATGGATGATATAGTGCAGACATGTCAAGGTGATCGGCCAGTTAAAATGATCATTTTAAACTGATCGTTGGTGCTCATTTTGTAAAAGCTTATAAATTAAAAACAATGCATGGCATCACGTAGCTTTGGATGGATTGGATAACTTGGACGCTTTGTGGAATCTATTTCTGTCTCAAATTTGTCACAATATAGAAAATTGAGCTAGCTTAACGTGGGCATTGGATTCATGTCATTCAGAGCACTAAATCAAAAGTTACGGACGATTTAGTGCGGGCTTGTCAAGATGATCGGCAAGTTAAAGTGACCATTCTAAACTGATTATTCGTGCTCATTACGTAAAGGCTCATAAAAGAAGCATAATGCATGGCATGACACAGTTTTGGATAGATTGGATTAATTGGACGCTTGTCGTATCTATTTATGTCTCAAATATTGTTACACTATAGAAAATTAATTTAGCTTAACGTGGGTATTGGATTCGTGTTTTTCTAATCTCTAAATCAAAAGTTATGGACGATTTATTGCGGACATGTAAAGTAGATCGGCGAGTTAAAATGAATATTCTATACTGATCATTGGTGCTCATTAAGTAAAGGCTTATAAATGACGCATAAAGCATGGCATCACGCAGTTTGGGATTGATTGGACTACTTGGATGCTTTGTCCTATCTAGCTTTGTTTCAAATTTTGTCACAATATAGAAAATTGAACTAGCTTAACTTTGGCATTGGATTCATGTCTTCTGAGCTCTAAATCAAAAGTTACAGATGATTTAGTGCGCACATGTCAAGTTGATCGGCTAGTTAAAGTGATCATTCAAAACTTATCATTGGTGCTCTTTAAGTAAAGGATTATAAATGAAGCCTAAAGAATGGCATCACGCAGTTTTGGATTACTTGGACACTTTGTCATATCTATTTCAGTTTCAAAATTTTTCACAATGTAGAAAATTGAGCTAGCTCAACGTGGGCACTCGATTTGTGTGATTCCAATCTCTAAATCAAAAGATACGTACGATTTAGTGTGGACATGTTAAGTTGATCGGCCAGTTAAAATTCTCATTCTAAGCTGATCATTGGTGCTCCTTAAATAAATGCTTATAAATGAAGTATAATGCATGGCATCAAGCAATTTGGATATATTGAATTAGTTAGACGCTTGGTCATCTCTATTTTTGTCTCAAATTATAACAAAATATAGAAAACTGAGCTACCTTAACGTGGGTATGGATTCGTGTAATTCTGAGCTCTAAATAAAAAGTTATGGATGATTTAGTGTGGACATGTCAAGTTGATCAGCAAGATAAAGTGATCATTTAAAACTGACCATTACTGCTCATTGAGTAAAGGCTTATAAATGAAGCATAATGGTTGGCATCACACAGTTTTGGATAGATTGGAATACTTAGACGCTTTGTCGTCTCTATATCTGTCTTAAATGTTGTCAAAATATAGAAAATTGAGCTACCTTAACATGGGTATTGGATTCGTGTCATTATGAGCTCAAAATCAAAAGTTACGTACGATTTATTGCGGATATGTCAAGTTGATCGGATAGTTAATATGATTATTCTAAAGTGATCATTGGTAGTCATTGAGAAAAAGCTTATAAATGAAGCATAATGCATTATATCAAACAGTTTTCAATAGATTGGATTACTTGAATGCTTTGTCATATCTAGTTCTATCTCAAATTTTGTCACAATATGGAAAAGTGAGCTAGGTTAACGTCGGAAGTGGATTCGTGTCATTCTGAGCTCTAAATCAAAAGTTACAGATGATTTAGTGCGGATACCTCAAGTTGATTGACCAGTTAAAGTGATTAAACTGATCATTGGTGCTCATTAAGTAAAGGCTTATAAATGAAGCATAATGCATGGCATCAAGCAGTTTGGATAGATTGGATTACTTGGATGCTTTGTTGTCTCTATTTGTGTCTAAAAATTTGTCAAAATATAGAAAATTGAGCTAGCATAACATGAGCTTTGGATTCGTGTCATTCTAATCTCTAAATCAAAAGTTACGGACGATTTAGTGCTGACAATTCAACTTGATCGGCCAGTTAAAGTGATCATTCTAAAGTGATCATTGGTGCTCATTGAGTAAAGGCAAGGTATCACACAGTTTTAGATAAATTGGATTATTTGGAGGCTTTTTCGTATCTATTTCTATATCAAATTTTTTCAGAATGTAGAAAATTGAACTAGCTTAATCTGGGCATTGGATTCGTGGCATTCTTAACTACAAATCAAAAGTTATGGACAATTTAGTGCATACATGACAAGTTGATCGGCCAGTTAAAATGATAATTCTAAACTGATCATTGGTTCTCACTGAGTAAAAGCTTATAAATGAAAAATAATGTATGGCATTACGCAGTTTGGGATAGATTGGATTACTTGGATGCTTTGTCATCTCTATTTCTTTCTCAGGTTTTGACAAAAATAGAGAATTGAGCTAGCTTAACGTGGGCATTGGATTCATGTCTTTTTGAGCTCTAAATCAAAAGTTACGGACGATTTGGTGTGGACATGTCAAGTTGATCGGCTAGTTAAAGTGATCATTCAAAACTTATCATTGTTGCTCTTTAAGTAAAGGCTTATAAATGAAGCGTAAAGAATGGCATCACGCAGTTTTGGATGGGTTGGATTACTTGGATGCTTTGTCGTATCTATTTCTGTATCAAACTTTTTCACAATGTAGAAAATTGAGCTAGCTCAACGTGGGCACTGGATTTGTGTGATTCCAATCTCTAAATCAAAAGATACGTACGATTTAGTGTGGACATGTTTAGTTGATCGGCCAGTTGAAATTGTCGTTCTAGACTGATCATTGGGGCTCATTAAATAAATGCTTATAAATGAAGCATAATGCATGGCATCAAGCAGTTTGGATATATTGAATTAGTTGGATGCTTGGTCATCTCTATTTTTGTCTCAACTTATAACAAAATATAGAAAACTGAGCTACCTTAACGTGGGCGTTATATTCGTGATATTCTGAGCTCTAAAGCAAAAGTTATGGATGATTTAGTGAGGACATGCCAATTTGATCAGCGAGATAAAGTGATCATTCAAAACTTACCATTAGTGCTCATTGAGTAAAGACTTATAAATGAAGTATAATGCATGACATCACACAGTTTTGGATTGATTCGATTACCTGGACACTTTTTCGTATCTATTTTTGTCTCAAAGTTTTGTTACAATATAAAAAATTGAGGTAGCTTAATGTGGGCACTAGATTCATGTGTTTCTAAACTCTAAATCAAAAGTTACAGACGATTTAGTGCATACATGTAGAGTTGATCGGCCAGTTAAAGTCATCATTCTAAACTGATCAATGTTGCTCATTAAGTAAAGGCTTATAAATGAAGCATAATGCATGGCATCACACAGTTTGGGATAGATTAGATTACTTGGACGCTTTGTCATCTGTATTTCTGTCTCAAATTTTGTTAAAAAAAATAGAGAATTGAGCTAGCTTAGCGTTGGCATTGGATTCGTATCATTCTGAGCTCTAAATCAAAAGTTACGGATTGGCAAGTTGAAGTGATCATACAAAACTGATCAAGTTGATTGGCAAGTTAAATAGAGAATTAGTGCAGACATGTCAGGTTGATTGGCAAGTTAAAGTGATCATACAAAACTGATCATTGATGCTCATTAAGTAAAGGCTTATAAATGAAGCCTAAAGAATGGCATCACGCAGTTTGGGATGGATTGGATTACTTGCACTTTTTGTCGTATCTATTTCTCTCTCAAACTTTGTCACAATATAGAAATTGAGCTAGCTTAACATGGGTACTAGATTCCAGTCATTCCGTGCAATACATCAAAAGTTACGATGATTTAGTACGGACATGTCAGGTTGATCAGCCTGTTAAAATAATCATTCAAAAGTGATCATTGACGCTCATTAAGTAAAGACTTATAAATGAAGCCTAGAGAATGGCATCATGCTGTTTGGGATGAATTGGATTACTTGGACGCTTTGTCGTATCTATCTCCCTTTCAAACTTTGTCACAATATTGAAAATTTAGCTAGCTTAATGTAGGTACTGGATTCGGGTCATTCTGATCTCTAAATCAAAATTTACGAACATTTTAGTGCGGACATATCAAGTTGATCCGCCAGTTAAAGTGATCATTATAAATTGATCATTGGCGCTCATTGAGTAAGGGCTTATAAATGAAGTATAATGCATGGTATCACACAGTTTCAGATGGATTGGATTACTTGGACGCTTTGTCAAAGCTATTTCATCTCAAATTTTGTTACAATATAGAAAATTGAGCTAGATTAACGTGAGCATTTGATTCGTGTGTTTCGGAGCTTTAAATCAAAAGTTACCACGATTTAGTGCAAACATGTCAAGTTGATCGGCCAGTTAAAGTGATCATTCTAAACTAATCATTGGTGCTCATTAAATAAAGGCTTATAAATGAAGTATAATGCATGGCATCAAGCAGTTTGGATTGATTGGATTACTTGTATGCTTTGTCGTCTCTATTTCTGTCTCAAATTAAGTCAAAATACAGAAAATTGAGCTAACTTAACGTGGGCATTGGATTCGTGTCATTCTAAGCTCTAAATAAAAAGTTATGGATGATTTAGTGTGGATATGTCTAGTTGATCGGCCAGTTAAAGTGATCATTCTAAACGAATCATTAGTGCTCATTGAGTAAAGGCTTATAAGTGAAGCATAATGCATGGAATCACACAGGTTTCGATAGATTGGATTACTTGGACGCATTGTCGTATCTATTTCTGTCTCAAATTTTGTTATAATATAGAAAATTGAGCTAGTTTAACGTGGGCATTTGATTCGTGTGTATCTGAGATCTAAATCAAAAGTTATGGACGATTTACTGCGTACGCATCAAGTTGACCGGCTAGTTAAAGTGATCATTCTAAACTGATCAATGGGTTCAAAAAGTAAAGGCTTATAAATGAAGTATAAAGCATTGCATCACACAGTTTGTTATAATTTGTTCTACTTGGATACTTTGTCGTCTCTATTTCTATCTCAAATTGTGTCAAAATATAGAGAATTGAGCTAGCTTAACTTGGGCATTGGATTCGTGTCATTTTGAGCTCTAAATCAAAAGTTATGGAAAAATTTATATGGTCATGTCAAGTTGATCGGGCTGTTATAGTGATTATTCTAAACTGATCATTGGTGCTCATTAAGTAAAGGCTTATAAATGAAGCATAAAGCATTGCATCACACAATTTGGGATAGATTTGATTACTTGTACGCTTTGTCGTCTCTATTTTTGAATCAAATTTTTCCAAAGAATAGAGAATTGACCTAGCTTAACGTGGGCATTGGATTCGTGTCATTTTGAGCTCTAAATAAAAAGTTACGGACGATTTAGTGCATAGATGTCAAGTTGATCGGTCTGTTAAAGTGATCATTCAAAACTGATCATTGGTGCTCATTAAGTAAAGGCTTATAAATGAAGCCTAAACAATGGCATCACGCAAGTTAAGAAGGATTGGATTACTTGGATGCTTTGTCGTATCTATTTTGGTCTCAAAATTTTTCACAATATAGAAAATTGAGCTAGCTTAACGTGGTCACTAGATTGGTGTCATTCCGAGCACTAAATCAAAAGTTACATACGATTTAGTGCGGACATGTCATGTTGATCAACCTGTTAAAGTGATGATTCTAAACTGATCATTGGTGCTCATTAAATAAAGGCTTATAAATGAAGCATAATGCATGGCATCAAACAGTTTGCGATAGATTGGATTACTTGGATGCTTTTTCATCCCTATTTTTGTCTCACATTTGTCAAAAAATAGAGAATTGAACTAGCTTAACGTGGGCATTGGATTCGTGTCATTCGGAGCTCTAAATCAAAAGTTATGGATGATTTAGTTCGGACATGTCAAGATGATCAGCCAGTTAAAGTGATCATTCTAAACTGATCATTGTTGCTCATTGTGAAAAGACTTATAAATGAAGCATAATGCATGGTCACACAGTTTTGGATATATTGGATTACTTGAACGCTTTGTCGAATCTATTTCATCTCAAATTTTGATACAATATAGAAAATTGAGCTAGCTTAACGTGAGCATTTGATTCTTGTGTTTCTGAGCCCTATATCAAAAATTACGGACGATTTAGTGCATACATGTCACGTTGATCGGCAGTTAAAGTAATCATTCTAACGTGATCATTGGTGCTTATTAAATAAAGGCTTATAAATGAAGCATTATGCATGGCATCAAGCAGTTTATATTGATTGGATTACTTGGACGCTTTTTNAAAGTGATCATTCTAAACTGATCAATGGGTTCAAAAAGTAAAGGCTTATAAATGAAGTATAAAGCATGGCATCACACAGTTTGTTATAATTTGTTCTACTTGGATACTTTGTCGTCTCTATTTCTATCTCAAATTGTGTCAAAATATAGAGAATTGAGCTAGCTTAACTTGGGCATTGGATTCGTGTCATTTTGAGCTCTAAATCAAAAGTTATGGAAAAATTTATATGGTCATGTCAAGTTGATCGGGCTGTTATAGTGATTATTCTAAACTGATCATTGGTGCTCATTAAGTAAAGGCTTATAAATGAAGCATAAAGCATTGCATCACACAATTTGGGATAGATTTGATTACTTGTACGCTTTGTCGTCTCTATTTTTGAATCAAATTTTTCCAAAGAATAGAGAATTGACCTAGCTTAACGTGGGCATTGGATTCGTGTCATTTTGAGCTCTAAATAAAAAGTTACGGACGATTTAGTGCGTAGATGTCAAGTTGATCGGTCTGTTAAAGTGATCATTCAAAACTGATCATTGGTGCTCATTAAGTAAAGGCTTATAAAGGAAGCCTAAACAATGGCATCACACAAGTTAAGAAGGATTGGATTACTTGGATGCTTTGTCGTATCTATTTTGGTCTCAAAATTTTTCACAATATAGAAAATTGAGCTAGCTTAACGTGGTCACTAGATTGGTGTCATTCCGAGCACTAAATCAAAAGTTACATACGATTTAGTGCGGACATGTCATGTTGATCGACCTGTTAAAGTGATGATTCTAAACTGATCATTGGTGCTCATTAAATAAAGGCTTATAAATGAAGCATAATGCATGGCATCAAACAGTTTACGATAGATTGGATTACTTGGATGCTTTTTCATCCCTATTTTTGTCTCATATTTTGTAAAAAAATAGAGAATTGAACTAGCTTAACGTGGGCATTGGATTCGTGTCATTGGTGTCATTCCGAGCACTAAATCAAAAGTTACATACGATTTAGTGCGGACATGTCATGTTGATCGACCTGTTAAAGTGATGATTCTAAACTGATCATTGGTGCTCATTAAATAAAGGCTTATAAATGAAGCATAATGCATGGCATCAAACAGTTTACGATAGATTGGATTACTTGGATGCTTTTTCATCCCTATTTTTGTCTCATATTTTGTAAAAAAATAGAGAATTGAACTAGCTTAACGTGGGCATTGGATTCGTGTCATTCGGAGCTCTAAATCAAAAGTTATGGATGATTTAGTTCGGACATGTCAAGATGATCAGCCAGTTAAAGTGATCATTCTAAACTGATCATTGTTGCTCATTGAGAAAAGACTTATAAATGAAGCATAATGCATGGTCACACATTTTTGGATAGATTGGATTACTTGAACGCTTTGTCGAATCTATTTCATCTCAAATTTTGATACAATATAGAAAATTGAGCTAGCTTAACGTGAGCATTTGATTCTTGTGTTTCTGAGCCCTATATCAAAAATTACGGACGATTTAGTGCATACATGTCACGTTGATCGGCAGTTAAAGTAATCATTCTAACGTGATCATTGGTGCTCATTAAATAAAGGCTTATAAATGAAGCATTATGCATGGCATCAAGCAGTTTATATTGATTGGATTACTTGGACGCTTTTTCATATCTATTTATGTTTCAAATTAAGTCAACATATAGAAAATTAAGCTAGCTTAACATGGGCATTAGATTCGTGTCATTGTGAGCTCTAAATCAAAAGTTATGGATGATTTAGTGTGGACATGTCAAGTTGATCGTACAGTTAAAGTGATCATTCAGAACTAAACATTAGTGCTCATTGAGTAAATGCTTATAAATAAAGCATAATGCATGGCATCATACAGTTTTTGATAGATTATATTACTTAAACACTTTGTTATATCTATTTTTGTCTCAAATTTTGTTACAATATAGAAAATTGAGGTAGCTTAATGTGAGCATTGGATTCATGTGTTTCTAAGCTCTAAATCAAAAGTTCCGGACGATTTAGTGCGCATAAGTCAAGTTGATCGGCCAGTTAAAGTGATAACTCTACACTGATCATTCCGAGCTCTAAATCAAAAGTTACGGACGATTTAGTGCGGACATGTCAAGTTGATCGGCCAGTTAAAGGGATTATTCTGAAATGATCATTAGTGCTCATTGAGTAAAGGCGTATAAATGAAGCATAATGCATGGCATCACACAGTTTTATGATAGATTGGATTACTTGGATGCTTTGTCGTATCTATTTCAGTCTCAGATCTTGTTACAATATAGTAAATTGAGCTACCTTAATGTGGGCATTGGATTCATGTGTTTCTAAGCTCTAAATCAAAAGATACGGACCATTTAGTGCGTACATGTAGAGTTGATCGGCCTGTTAGAGTGATCATTTTAAACTGATTATTGGTGCTCGTTGAGTAAAGGCTTATAAATGAAGCATAATGCATGGCATCAAATAGTTTTCGATAGATTGGATTCCTTGGATGCTTTGTTGTATCTATTTCTGTCTCAAATATTGTTATAATATATAAAGCTAAGGTAGCTTAACGTGGGCATTGGATTCGTGTCATTCTAAGCCCTAAATCAAAAGTTACGGACGATTTAGTGCGGACATGTCAAGTTGATCGGCCATTTAAAGAGATCATTCTAAACTAATCATTGGTGCTCATTAAGTAAAGAATTATAAATGAAGCATAATGAATGACATCAAGCTTTTTGGATGAATTCGATTACTTGGATGCTTTGTCATCTATATATATCAGTCTCAAATTTTGTCGAAATATACAAAATTGAGCTAGGTTAACGTGGGCATTGGATCCGTGTCATTATGAGCTCTAAATCAAAAGTTACTGACGATTTAGTGCGGACATGTGAAGTTGATCAGCCTGTTAAATTGATCATTCTAAACTGATCATTGGTGCTCATTAAGTAAAGGCTCATAAGTGATGCATAAAGCATGGCATGACATAGTTTGGTTAGATTGGATTACTTGGACGCTTTGTCGTCTCTATTTCTGTCTCAAATTTTGTCACAATATAGAAATTGAGCTAGGTTAACGTGGGTATTGGATTCATGTGATTCTGAGCTCTAAATCAAAACCTACAGACAATTTAGTGCGGACAAGTCAAGTTGATCGGCCATTTAAAGTGATCATTCAAAACTTATCATTGGTGCTCATTAAGTGAATGCTTATAAATGAAACATAAAGCATGACATCACATAATTTGGGATAGATTCGAGTACTTAGGCATTTTGTTGTCTCTATTTCTGTTCCAGTTTTTGTTAAACTATAGAAAAATTGTGCTAGCTTAAGTGGCCATTGGATTCGTGTCATTCTGAGATCTAAATCAAAAGTTACGGACAATTTAGTGCGGATATTTCAAGTTGATCGGCCACTAAAAGTCATCATTCTAAACTGATCATTGGTGCTCATTGAGTAAAGGCTTATATATGAAGCGTAATGCATGGCATCAAAGAGTTTTGGGTAGATTGGATTACGTGGACGTTTTGTCATATCTATTTCTGTCTCAAATTTGGTTACAATAAAGAAAATTGAGCTAGATTAACGTGGGCATTGGATTCGTGTGTTTCCGAGCTCTGAACCAAAAGTTACGGACGATTTAGTGCAGATATGTCTAGTTGATCGGCCAGTTAAAGTTATAATTCTAAACTGATCATTCATACTGATTAAGTAAAGGCTAATAACTGAAGCATAAAGCATGGCATCACAGAATATAGTCTCTGTTTATCGTCTCTGTTTCTGTTCCCAATTTTGTCAAAATATAGAAAATTGAGCTACCTTAATTGGGCATTGGATTCGTATCATCCTGAGCTCTAAATCAAAAGTTACGTATGATTTAGCGTGGAAATGTCAAGTTGATCGGCCAGTTAAAGTGATCATTCAAAACTGATCATTGGTGCTCATTAAGTAAAGGCTTAAAAATGAAGCATAAAGCATCGTATCACACAGTTTGGGATAGATTGGATTACTTGTACGCTTTATTGTCTCTATTTTTGTCTCAAACTTTGTCACAATATAGAAAATTGAGCTAGATTAACGTGGGCACAATATTCGTGTCATTCCGAGCTCTAAATCAAAAGTTACAGACGATTTACTGCGGACATATCAAGTTGATCGGCCAGTTAAAGTGATCATTCTAAACTGATCATTGGTGCTCATTAAATGAAGGCTTATGAATGAAGCATAATGCATGGCATCAAGCTGTTTTGGATAGATTGGATTACTTGAACGCTTTGTCATCCCCATTTCTGTCTCACATTTCGTGAAAGAATAGAGAAATTAGCTACCTTAACGTGGACATTGGATTCATGTAGTTCTGAGCTCTAAATCAAAACTTATGGATGATTTGGTGTGGACATGTCAAGTTGATCAGCCAGTTAAATGGATCATTATAAAGTGATCATTAGTGCTCATTGAGTAAAGGCGTATAAATGAAGTATAATGCATGGCATCACACAGTTTTATGATATATTGGATTACTTGGATGCTTTGTCATATCTATTTTAGTCTCAATTCTTGTTACAATATAGTAAATTGAGCTATCTTAAAGTGAGCATTGGATTCATGTGTTTCTTAGCTCTAAATCAAATACGGACGATTTAGTGCGCACCTGTAGAGTTGATCGGCCTGTTAAAGTGATCATTCTAAATTGATCATTGGGGCTCATTGAGTAAAGGCTTATAAATGAAACATAATGCATGGCATCAAACAGGTTTCGATAGATATGATTACTTGGACTCTTTTTCGTATCTATTTCAATCTCAAATATTTAATAATATATCAAACTGAGGTAGCTTAACGTGGCTATTGGATTCGTGTAATTCTAAGATCTAAATCAAAAGTTACAAACGATTTAGTGCTGACATGTCAAGTTGATCGGCCATTTAAAGAGATCATTCTAAACTAATCATTGGTGGTCATTAAGTAAAGGCTTATAAATGAATCATAATGCATGACATCAAGCTGTTTGGATGGATTCGATTACTTGGACGCTTTGTCGTCTCTATTTTTGTCTTAAATTTTGTCAAAATATAGAAAATTGAGCTAGATTAACGTGGGCATGGGATTCGTGTCATTATGAGCTCTAAATCAAAAGTTACGGGCGATTTAGTGCTTACATGTGAAGTTGATCAGCCTGTTAAAGTTATCATTCTAAACTAATCATTGGTGCTCATTGAGTAAAGGCTTATAAATGAAGTATAATACATCTCATCATACAGTTTTGAATAGATTGGATTACTTACAAGCTCTGTCGTATATATTTTTGTCTAAAATTTTGTTATGATATAGAAAATTGAGCTAGCTTAACGTGGGGAATGGATTCATGTGTATGTGAGATCTAAATTATCAAAAGTTACGAACGATTTAGTGCAGACATGTCAAGTTGATCGGCCAGTTAAAGTGATCATTATAAACTGATCACTGGTGCTCATTAAGTAAAGGCTTATAAATGAAGCATAAAGCATGGCATCACATATTTTGGGATAGATTGGATTACTTGGACGCTTTGTCATCTCTATTTTTGTCTCAACCATTGTCACAATATAGAAAATTGAGCTAGCTTAACGTGGGCATTGGATGCATGTCATTATGAGCTCTATATCAAAACCTACAGACGATTTAGTGCGGACAAGTCAAGTTGATTGGCCAGTTAAAGTGATCATTATAAACTGAGTGCTCATTAAGTGAAGGCTTATAAATGAAACATAAGGCATGACATCACACAATTTGGGATAGATTCGAGTAATTGGGCGCTTTGTCGCCTCTATTTCTGTTCCAAATTTTGATAAAATATAGAAAATTGAGCTAGCTTAAGTGGCCATTGGATTCGTCTCATTCTGAGATCCAAATCAAAAGTTATGGACAATTTAATGCGGACATGTCGAGTTAATTGGCCACTAAAAGTGATCATTCTAACCTGATCATTGGTGCTTATTGAGTAAATGCTTATAAATGAAGCATAATGCATGATATCATACATTTTTGGATAGATTGGATTACTTGAACGCTTTTTCATATCTATTTCTGTCTCAAATTTTATTACAATATAGAAAAATTGATCTAGATTAATGTGGGCATTGAATTCGTGGGTTTCAGAGCTCTAAATCAAAAGTTACGAACGATTTAGTGCAGACATGTCAAGTTGATCGGCCAGTTAAAGTGATAATTCAAAACTGATCATTGGTGCTCACTAAGTTAAGGCTTATAAATGAAGCATAAAGCATGGCATCACACAATTTGGGATAGATTCGATTACTTGTATGGTTTATCGTCTCTATTTCTGTTCCCAAATTTGTCAAAATATAGTTTAACGTGGGCACTGTATAGGTGTCATTCCGAGCTCTAAATCAAAAGTTACGGATGGTTTAGTGCGGACATTTCAAGTTCATCGGCCAGTTAAAGTGATCATTCTAAACTGATCATTGGTGTTCATTAAGTAAAGGCTTATAAATGAAGAATATAAAGCATGGCATCACGCAGTTTGGGATAGATTGGATTACTTGTACGCTTTGTCGTCTCTATTTTTGTCTCAAATTTTGACAAAAAATTGAGAATTGAGCTAGCTTAACGTGGGCATTGGATTCGTGTCATTCGGAGTTCTAAATCAAAAGTTACGGACGGTTTAGTGCGGAAATGTCAAGTTGATAGACCAGTTAAAGTGATCATTCAGAACTGATCATTGGTGCTCATTAAGTAAAGCCTTATAAATGAAGCATAAAGCATGGCATCACGTAGTTTGGGATATATTGGATTACTTGTACGCTTTGTCGTCTCTATTTTTGTCTCAAACTTTGTCACAGTATAGAAAATTGAGCTAGCTTAATGTGGGCACTATATTCGTGCCATTCCGAGCTCTAAATCAAAAGTTACGGACGATTTACTGCGGACATGTCAAGTTGATCGGCCAGTTAAAGTGATCATTCTAAATTGATCATTGGTGCTCATTAAATAAAGGCTTATAAATGAAGCATAATTCATGGCATCAAGCTGTTTGGGATAGAATGGATTCCTTGGGCGCTTTGTCATCCCCATTTCTGTCTCACATTTTGTCAAAAAATAGAGAACTGGGCTAGCTTAACGTGGGCATTGGATTCGTGTAATTCTGAGCTCTAAATCAAAACTTATGGATGATTTGGTGTGGACATGTCAACTTGATCGGCCGGTTAAAGGGATCATTCAAAAGTGATCATTAGTTCTCATTGAGTAAAGCCGTATAAATGAAGCATAATGCATGGCATCACACAGTTTTATGATAGATTGGATTACTTGGATGCTTTGTCGTATCTATTTCAGTCTCAATTCTTGTTACAATATAGTAAATTGAGCTATCTTTGGATTACTTAGACGCTTTGTCGTCTCTATATCTGTCTCAATTTTTGTCTCAATATAGAACATTGAACTAGCTTAATGTGGACATTAAATTCGTGTTATTTTGAGCTATAAATCAAAAGTTACAGACAATTTAGTGCAGAAATGTCAAATTGGTCGGCCAGTTAAAATGATCATACATAACTGATCATTGGTGCTCATTGGGTAAAGGCTTATAAATGAAACATAATGCATGGCATCACGTAGTTTGGCAAAGATTGGATTACTTGGACGCTTTGTTGTCTCTATTTATGTTTTAAATTTTGAAAAATATTGAAAATTTAGATAGCTTTACGTGGGTATTGGATTCGTGTCATTCTGAGCTCTAAATAAAAGTTACATACGATTTAGTGCAGACATATCAAGTTTATCGGCCAGTTAAACTGATCATTCTAAACAGATCATTGGTGCTCATTAAGTAAAGGCCTATAAATGAAGCATAAAGCATGGCATCTCACAGTTTGGGATAGATTAGATTATTTGGACGCTTTGTCGTCTCTATTTCTGTCGCAAATTTTATAAAATATTGAAAATTTAGTGCGGGCATGTCAACGTGGGCATTGAATTCATGTCATTCTGAGCTCAAAAAAAGGTACGGAGGATTTGGTGCAGACATGTCAAATTCATTGACCAGTTAATATGATTATTCTAAATAGATCATTAGTGCTCATTGAGTAAAGGCTTATAAATGAAGCATAATGCATAACATCACATAGTTTTGGATAGATTGGATTACCTGGACGCTTTGAAGTCTCTATTTTTGTTTCAAATTCTGTTAAAATATAGAAAATTTATCTAGCTTAATGTAGGCATTGGATTCCTGTTATTCTGAGCTAAAAATCAAAAGTTAGGGACGATTTAGTGCGGACATGTCAAGTTGATCGGCCAGTTAATATGATTATTCTAAACTGATAATTGGTGCTCATTGAGTAAAGACGTATAAACAAAGCATAACGCATGCCAACACACAATTTCTCATAGATTGGATTAATTGATGCTTTGTCTTATCTAGTTCTATCTCACATTTTGTCACAACATAGAAAATTTAGCTAGCTTAACATGGGCATTGGATTGGTGTCATTCTGAGCTCTATTACAAAAGTCATAGATGATTTAGTGCGGACATGTCAAGTTGATCAGCCAATTAGAGTCATCATTATAAACTGATCATTGGGGTCATTAAGTAAAGGCTTATAAATGAAGCATAAAGCATGGCATCGCACAGTTTGGATTGATTGGATTACTGGGACGCTTGATCATCTCTATTTGTGCCTCAAATTTTGTCAAAATATAGAAAATTGAGGGAGCTTAACGTTGGCATTGGATTCGTGTCATTTAGAGCTCTCAATCAAAAGTTACGGACGATTTAGTGCGGACATAACAAGTTGACAGGCCAGTTAAAGTGCTCATTCTAATCAGATCACTGGTGCTCATTGAGTAAAGGCTTATAAATGAACCAAAACGCATGACATCACGCAGTTTGGGATAGATTGGATTACTTGGACGCTTTGTTGTCTCTATTTTTTCTCAAATTTTGCAAAATATAGAAACTTTACCTAGCTTAACGTGGACTCAGGATTCGTGTCATTCTGATCTCCAATTCAAAAGTTACAGACTATTTAGTGCGGATATGTTAAGTTGATCGGCCAGTTAATTTGATTTTTCTAAACTGATCATTGGTGCTCACTAAGCAAAGGCTTATAAATGAAGCATAAAGCATGGCATCACGCAGTTTGGGATATTTTGGCTTAGTTGGACACTTTGTCATCTCAATTTTTTGTCTCACATTTTGCATAATATATAAAATTTAGCTAGCTTAATATGGGCATTGGATTCGTGTCATTTTGATCTTTAAAACAAAAGTTACGGACGATTTGCTACAGACATGTCACGTTGATTAGCCAGTTAATATGATTACTCTAAACTGATCATTGATGCTCATTTGGTAAAGGCTTATATATGAAGCATAATGAATGGCATTATGCAGTTTGGGATATATTGGATTATTTGGAAGCTTTGTCGTATCTAGTTTTATCTCAAATTTTTTTACAATATAGAAATTTGAGCTAGCTTAATGTGGGCATTGAATTCGTGTTATTCTGAGCTCCAAATCAAAAGTTACAGACGATTTGGTGTGCACACATCAAGTTTATCGGCCAGTTAATATGACCATTCTACACTGATTATTGGTGCTCATTGAGCAAAGTCTTATAAATCAAGCATAATGCATGGCATCACACAGTTTTGGATAGATTGGATTACTTGGACGCTTTGTCATCTCTATTTCTTTCTCAAATTTTATTAAAATATAGATAATTCATCTAGCTTAACATGGGCATTGGATTCGTGTCATTCCGAGCTCAAAATCAAAATTACTGACTATTTAGTGCGAACATGTCAAGTTCATCGACCAATAAATATGATTATTCTAAATGGAACATTAGTGATCATTGAGTAAAGGCTTATAAATGAAGCATAATGCATGACATCACATAGTTTTGGATAGATTGAATTACTTGCACGCTTTGTCGTCTCTAATTTTGTTTCAAATTCTATTAAAATATAGTAAATTTATCTAGCTTAATGTGGGCATTGGATTCGTGTAATTCTGAGCTCAAAATCAAAAGTTACGGACGATTTAGTGCGGACATATCAAGTTGATCAGCCATTTAATATGATTATTCTAAACTGATAACTGGTGCTCATTGAGTAAAGACTTATAAACAAAACATATTGCATGGCATCACACAGTTTCTCATAGATTTGATTACTTCATGCTTTGTCTTATCTAGTTATGTCTCACATTTTGTTACAACATAGAAAATTGAGCTAGGTTAACGTGGGCATTGGATTGGTGTCATTCTGAGCTCTAAATCAAAAGTTACAGACGATTTAATGCGGACATGTCAAGTTGATCAGCCAGTTAGTGTCATCATTATAAACTGATCATTGGTGCTCATTAAGTAAAGGCTGATAAATGAAGCATACAGCATGGCATCACGCAGTTTGGGATTGATTGGATTACTGGGACGCTTTATCGTCTCTATTTGTGTCTCAAATTTTGTCAGAATATTGAGCTAGCTTAACGTGGGCATTGGATTCATCTCATTTGTAGCTCTAAATCAAAAGTTACGGACGATTTAGTGCAGACATATCAAATTGACAGGCCAGTTAAAGTGCTCATTCTAATCAGATCACTGGTGCTCATTGAGTAAAGGCTTATAAATGAAGCATAATGCATGGCATCACGCTATTTGGGTAGATTTGATAACTTGGACGCTTTGTTATCTCTATTTTTGTCTCAAAATATAGAAACTTTACCTAGCATAACGTGGACACTGCATTCGTGTCATTCTGATCTACGATTCAAAAGTTACAGACTATTTAGTGCGGACATGTCAAGTTGATCGGCCAGTTAATTTGATTTTTCTAAACTGATCATTGGTGCTCATTAAGTAAAGGCTTATACATGAAGCATAAAACATGGCATCACACAGTTTGGGATATTTTGGCTTACTTGGACACTTTGCCGTCTCAATTTTTGTCACAAACTTTGCAAAATATAGAAAAGTTAGCTAGCTTAATGTGGGCATTGGATTCGTGTCATTTTGGTCTCTAGATCAAAAGTTACGCACGATTTAGTGCAGACATGTCAAGTTTATTGGCCAGTTAATATGATTATTCTAAACTGATCATTGATGCTCATTTGGTAAAGCTTATAAATGAAGCATAATGAATGGCATTACGCAGTTTGGGATATATTGGATTATTTGGAAGTTTGTCGTATCTAGTTTTGTCTCAAATTATTTGAGAATATAGAAATTTGAGCTAGCTTAACGTGGGCATTGAAGTCGTGTTATTCTGAGCTCCAAATCAAAAGTTACGGACGATTTGTTGCGGACATGTCAAGTTTATCGGCCAGTTAATATGACCATTCTAAACTGATTATTGGTGCTCATTGAGCAAAGTCTTATAAATCAAGCATAATGCATGGCATCACACAGTTTTGAATAGATTTGATTACTTGCACGCTTTGTCATCTCTATTTCTTTGTCAAATTTTTTTAAAATATAGATAATTCATCTAGCTTAACGTGGACATTGGATTCGTGTCATTCCGAGCTCAAAATCAAAATTACTGACAATTCAGTGCGAACATGTCAAATTCATAGTTAATATGATTATTCTAAATTGATCATTAGTGCTCATTGAGTAAAGGCTTTTAAATGAAGCATAATGCATGAGATCACATAGTTTTGGATAGATTGGATTACTTGCACTCTTTGTCGTGTCTATTTTTGTTTCAAATTCTATTAAAATATAGAAAACTTATCTACCTTAATGTGGGCATTGGATTCGTGTAATTTTGAGCTCAAAATCAAAAGTTACAGACGATTTAGTGCGGACATCAAGTTGATCAGCCAGTTAATATGATTATTCTAAACTGATAATTGGTGCTCATTGAGTAAAGACTTATAAACAAAGCATAATGCATGGCATCACACAGTTTCTCGTAAATTGGATTATTTGATGCTTTTTCTTATCTAGTTATGTCTCACATTTTGTTACAACATAGAAAATTGAGCTAGCTTAACGTGGGCATTGGATTAGTGTCATTCTGAGATCAAAATCAAAAGTTATAGACGATTTAGTGCGTTCATGCCAAGTTGATCAGCCAGTTAGACTCATCATTATAAACTGATCATTGGTGCCCATTAAGTAAAGGCTTATAAATGAAGCATAAAGCGTGGCATCACGCAGTTTGGGATTATTGGATTACTGGGATGCTTTATCGTCTCTATTTCAGTCTCATATTTTGTCACAATATAGAAAATTGAGGTAGCTTAACTTGGGCATTCGATTCGTGTCATTTAGAGCTCTAAATCAAAAGTTAGAGACAATTTAGTGCGGACATATCAAGTTGACAGGCTAGTTAAAGTGTCATTCTAATCAGATCACTGGGGCTCATTAGGTAAAGGTTTATAAATGAAGCATAATGCATGGTATCACGCAATTTGAGATAGATTGGATAAATTGGACGCTTTGTTATCTCTATTTTTGTCTTAAATTTTGCAAAATATAAAAAATTTACCTAGCTTAACGTGGACACTGGATTCGTGTCATTCTGATCTCCAATTCAAAAGTTACGGACTATTTAGTGCGGACATGTCAAGTTGATCGGCCAGTTAATTTGATTTTTCTAAACTGATCATTGGTGCTCATTAAGTAAAGGCTTATAAATGAAGCATAAAACATGGCATCACACAGTTTGGGATATTTTGGCGTACTTGGACACTTTGTCATCTCAATTTTTGTCACAAACTTTGCAATATATAGAAAATTTAGCTAGCTTAATGTGGGCATTGGATTCGTGTCATTTTGATCTCTAAATCAAAAACTACGGACGATTTAGTGCATACATGTCAAGATGATTAGCCAGTTAATATGATTATTCTAAAGTAATCATTGATGCTCATTTCGCAAAGGCTTATAAATGAAGCATAATGAATGGAATTACACAGTTTTCGATATATTGGATTATTTGGAAACTTTGCCGTATCTAGTTTTGACTCAAATTTTTTTACAATATAGAAATTTGAGCTAGCTTAACGTAGGCATTGAATTCGTGTTATTCTGAGCTCAAAATCAAAAGTTACTGGACGATTTTGGTGTAAACATGTCAAGTTGATCGGCCAGTTGATATGATTATTATAAACTGATCATTGGTGCTCACTGAGTAAAGGCTTATAAATGAAGCATAATGCATGGCATCACAAAGTTTTGGATAGATTGGATTACTTGGATGGTTTTTCGTATTTCTTTCTATCTCAAACTTTGTTTCAATATAGAAAATTGAGTTAGCTTAACCTAGACATTGGATTCGTGTCATTCTGAGCTCTAAATCCAAAGTTTCGGAAGATTTAGTGCGGACATGTCATGTTGATCGGCTAGTTAAAGTGATCATTCTAAACTGATCATTGGTGCTCTTTAAGCAAAGGTTTATAAATTAAGCATAAAGCATGGCATAACAAAAGTTTGGGAAAGATTGGATTACTTGGACGCTTTGTTGACTCTATTTCTATCTCAATTTTTTTCAAGATATAGACAATTTAGCAAGATTAACGTGTGCATTGGATACGTGTCATTATGAGCTTTAAATCAAAATTTACGGACGATTTAGTGCGGATATGTGAAGTTCATCGGCCAGTTAATATGATTATTCTAAACTGATCACTGGTGCTCATTGAGTAAATGCTTATAAATGAAGCATAATGCATGGCATCACACAGTTTGGGATAGATTGGATTATTTGGACGCTTTGTCGTCTCCATTTTTGTTTCAAATTTTGTTAAAATATAGAAAATTTATCTAGCTTAACGTGGGCATTGGATTCGTGTCATTGTGAGATCAGAATCAAAAGTTACGGACAATTTAGTGCGTACATATCAAGTTGATCAGCTAGTTAATGTGATTATTCTGAACTGATCATTGGTGCTCATTGAGTAAAGGCTTATAAATCAAGCATAATGGATGGCATCCCAGAGGTTTGGATAGATTGGATTACTTGGATGATTCTTCATCTCTATTTCTATCTCAAATTTTGTTAAAATATAGGAAATTTATCTAGCTTAACGTGTACATTGAATTCGTGTTATTCTAAGCTCAAAATCAAAAGTGATGGAAGATTTAGTGCAGACATGTCAAGTTGATCGGCCAGTTAATATGATTATTCTAAAATGATCATTGGTGCTCATTGAGTAAAGGCTTATAAATGAAGCATAATGCATGGCATCACACAGTTTTGGATAGATTGGATTACGCTAAAGCTTTGTTGTGTCTATATTTGTCTCAAATTTTTTCAAAATATAGAAACTTTATCTAGCTTAACGCGGGCACTGGATTCGTGTCATTATGAGCACAAAATCAAAAGTTACGAACGATTTATTGCAAACATGTCAAGTTGGTCTGAAAGGAATATGATAATTCTAAACTGATCACTGTTGCTCATGGAGTAAAGGCTTATAAATGAAGCATAATGCATGGCATCACACAGTTTTAGATATATTGGATTACTTCAAAGCTTTGTCGTGTCTATTTTTGTCTCAAATTTTGTTACAATATAGAAAATTAAGCTAGCTTAACGTGGGTATTGGATTCGTGTAATTCTGAGATCTAAATCAAAACTTACAGATGACTTAGTGCGGACATGTCAAGTTGATCGGCCATTTAAAGTGATCATTCTAAACAGATCATTTGTGTTCATTAAGTAAAGGCTTAGAAATGATGCCTAATGCATGGCATCAAGCTGTTTCGCTAGATTTGATTACTTGGATGCTTTCTTGTCTCTATTTTTGTCTCAAATTTTGTTTCAATGTAGATAATGGAGGTAGCTTAACCTGGACATTGGATTCGTGTCATTCTGAGCTCCAAAGCAAAAGTTACAGATTATATAGACATGTCTAGATGATCGGCCAGTTAAAGTGATTATTCTAAACTGATCATTGGTTCTCATTAAGTAAAGGCTAATAAATGAAGCATAATGCATGGCATCACACAGTTTTGGACAGATTGGATTACTTAGACACTTTGTCATATCTATTCTTGTCTCAAATTTTGTTATGATATAGAAAATTGAGCTAGCTTAACGTCGGCATTGGATTCGTGTCATTCTGAGCTCTAAATCAAAAGTTACAGACGATTTAGTGTGAACATGTCAAATTTATCGGCCAGTTAAAGTGATCATTCTAAATTGATCATTGGTGCTCATTAAGTAAAGGCTTATAAATGAAGAATAAAGCATGGCATCAAACAGTTTGGATAGATTGGATTACGTGGACAGTTTATCGTCTTTATTTATGTCTCAAATTTTTTCTAAATATAAAAAATTGAGCTAGCTTAACGTGGGCATTGGATTCGTGTCATATCGAGCTCTAAAGAAAAAGTTATACACGATTTAGTGCGGACATGTTAAATTGGTCGGCCAGTTAATATGATTATTCTAAACTGATCATTGGTGCTCATTGAGTAAATGCTTATAAATGAATCATAATGCATGACATCAAACAATTTTGTATAGATTGGATTACTTGGATGATTTATCTTGTCTATTTTCGTCACAAATTTTGTTACAATATAGACAGTTTTGTATAAATTGGATTACTTGGATGATTTATCTTGTCTATTTGCGTCTCAAATTTTGTTACAATATAGACAATTGAGCTACTTAACATGGGAATTGGATTCGTGTCATTCTGAGCTCTAAATCAAAAGCTACGGACAATTTAGTGCGAACATGTCAAGTTGAGTGGCCAGTTAAAGTGATCATTCTAAACTGATCATTGGTGCTCATTAAGAAAAGGCTTATAAATGAGCATAATGCATGGCATCAAGTGGTTTGGATAGATTGGATTACTTGGATGCTTTGTCATCTCGATTTCTGTCTCAAATTTTGTTAAAATATAGAAAATTGAGCTAGCTTAACTTGGACATTGCATTCGTATCATTCTAAGCTCTAAATCAAAAGCTACGGATGATGATTTAGTGCCGACATGTCAAGATGATCAGCCAGTTAAAGTGATTATTCCAAACTGATCATTGGTGCTCATTGATCAAAAACATAAAGCATGTCATCACGTAGTTTGGGACAGATTGGATTACTTGGAAGCTTTGACATCTCTATTTCTGTCTTAAAGTTTGTCACAATATAGAAAATTTATCTAGGTTAACGTGTGCATTGGATTCGTGTCATCCTGAGCTATAAACAAAAAGTTATAGACGATTTAGTGCGGCCATGTCAAGTTGATCGACCACTTAAAGTATTCATTCTAAAATGTTCATTCGTGCTCATTAAGTAAAGGCTTATAAATGAAGCCAAAGGCATGGCATCATGCAATTTAGGATAGATGGGATTACTTGGACGCTTTGTCGTCTCTACTTCTGTCTCAAATTTTTTTCAAAATATAGAAAATTTATCTAGCTTAACGTGTGCATTGGATTCATGTCTTCTGAGCTCAAAATCAAAAGTTACGGACGATTTAGTGCGTACATGTCAAGTTCATCGGCCAGTTAATATGATTATTCTATACTGATCATTAGTGCTCAATTAGTGAAGGCTTTTAAATGAAGCATAATGCATGGCATCACACAGTTTTTGATAGATTGGATTTTGTGGACGCTTTATCGTATCTATTTTGTCTCAAATTTTGTTACAATATAAAAAATTGAGCTACTTAACGTGGAAATAGGATTTGTATTATTCTGAGCTCTAAATCAAAAGTTACGGACGATTTACAGGGTACATGCTAAGTTGAGTGGCCATTTAAAGTGATCTTTCTAAACTTATCATTGGTGTACATTAAGAAAAGGCTTATAAATGAAGCATAATGCATGGCATAATGTAGTTTCGATAGATTTGATTACCTGGACGCTTTGTCATCTCTATTTATATCTCAAATTTTGTCAAAATATTGAAAATTGATCTAGCTTAACGTGGACATTGGATTCATGTCATTCTGAGCTTTAAATCAAAAGTTACGGACAATTTATTGCGGACATGTCAAGTTGATCGGCTAGTTAAAGTGATCATTCTAAACTGATCATTAGTGCTCATTCAATAAAGGCATATATATGAAACATAAGGCATGACATCGCGCAGTTTGGGATAGATTGGATTACTTGGACACTTTGTCTTATTTAGTTCCGTCTCAAATTTTGTCACAATATAGAAAATTAAACTAGATTAATGTGGGCATTGGATTCGTGTCATTCTAAGCTATAAATAAAAAGTTATGGACGATTTAGTGCAGACATGATAAGTTGATTGGCCAAGTAAAATGGTCATTCAAAATTGATCATTGGTGCTCACTTAGTAAAAGCTTATAAAAAGGCATGGCATCACGCACTTTGGGATGGATTGGAATACTTGAACGCTTTATCGTATCTATTTTTGTCTCAAATTTGTCAAGATATAGAATATTGAGCTAGATTAACGTGGCCAATGGATTAGTGTCATTCTAAGTTTTAAATAAAAAGTTACTGATGATTTAGTGTGGACATGTCAAGTTGATCGGGTAGTTAAAGTGATCTTTCTAAACTAATCATTGGTGCTCATTAAGGAAAGGCTTATAAATGAAGTATAAAGCATAACATCAAGAAGTTTGGATAGATTGGATTACTAGGACACTCTGTCTTCTCTATTTATGTCTCACATTTTGTCAAAATATAGAAAATTGATCTACCTTAACGTGGGCATTGGATTCCTGTCATTCTGAGCTCTAAATCAAAAGATATGTACGATTTAGTGGCCGTGTCAAGTGTATCGGCCAGTTAATATGATTATTCCAAAATTATCACTGGTGTTCATTGAGTAAAGGCTTATAAATGAAGCATAATGCATGGCATCACGCAGTTCGGGATAGATTGGATTACTTGGACGCTTTGTCATATCTATTTCTGTCTCAAATTTTGTCACATTATAAGAACTTGAGCTAGGTTAACATGGGCATTGGATTCGTGTCTTTCTGAGCCCTAAATCAAAAGTTACGGATGATTTAGTGCGGACATGTCAAGTTGATCGGTCTGTTAAAGTGACCTTTCTAAACTGATCATTGGTGCTCATTAAGTAAAGTCTTATAAATGAAGTGTAATGCATTTCATCAAGCAGTTTGGATTGATTTGATTAGTAGAACCTTTTGTCGTCTCTATTTATGTCTCAAATTTTGTCAAAAAATATAAAAATGAGCTAGCTTAACGTGGGCATTGGATTCATGTCATTCTGAGCTCTAAATGAAAAGTTATGGACGATTTACAGCGGTCATATCAAGTTGTTCGGCTAGTTATCATTAGTGCTTATTGAGTAAAGACTTATAAATGAAGCATAATGCACAGCATAACTCAATTTTGGATAGATTGGATTACTTGGACACTTTTTCATATCTATTTTTGTCTACAATTTTGTTAAAATATAGAAAATTGAGATAGCTTAACGTGGGCTTTGGATTCTTGTTATTCGGAGATCTAAATAGTAAGCTACGGATGATTTAGTATGGACATGTCAAGTTGATCGGCCAGTTAAAGTGATCATTCTAAACTGATCATTGGTACCATTTGATTAATGGCTTGTAAATGAAGCATAATGTATGGCATCAAAGAGTTTTGGATAGATTGGATTACTTGCACGCTTTGTCATATCTAGTTATGTCTCATATTTTGTAACAATATATAAAATTGAGCTAGCTTAAAGTGGGCATTGCATTCCTGTCATTTTGAGCTCTAAATCAAAAGTTACAGACGATTTAATGCGTACATGTCATGTCTATCGGCCAATTAACGTGATCATTCTAAACTGATCTTTGGTGCTCATTAAGTAAAGGCTTGTAAATGAAGCATAATGCTTGGCATCAAACAATTTGGATAGATTGGACTACTTGGATGCTTTGTCATCTCTATTCTGACTCAAATTTTGTCAAAATGTAGAAAATTGAGCTAGCTTAACGTCGGCATTGAATTCTTGTCATTCTAAGCTCTAAATCAAAAGTTACGGACGATTTAGTGCGGACATGTCATCTTTCCAAATTGATCACTGGTGCTCATTAAGTGAAGGCCTATAAATGAAGCATAAAACATGGCATCACGTAGTTTGGGATAGATTGGATTACTTGGACGCTTTATCATCTCTATTTCTATCTGAAATTTCGTAACAATATAGAAAATTGAGCTATCTTAACATGGGCATTGGATTCGTGTCATTATGATCTATGAATCAGAAGTTACAAAAGATTTAGTGCAGACATGTCAAGTTGAGAGGCCAGTTAAAGTGATCATTCTAAGCTGATCATTGGTGTTAATTAAGTAAAGGTTTATAAATAAAGAATAATGCATGGCATCTAGCAGTTTGGATAGATTGGAGTACTTGGATGCTTTGTCGTCTCTATTTTGTCTCAAATTTTGTCAAAATATAGAAAAGTAAGCTACCTTAACGTGGGGATATGATTCGTGTCATTCTAGGCTCTAAATCAAAAGTTCCGTACGATTTAGTGCGGACATGTCAAGTCGATCAACCAGTTAAAATGATCATTTTTAAATGATTATTGATGCTCATTGAATAACGGCTTATAAATGAAGCATAATGCATGACATCACACAGTAGATTGGGTTACTTGAACGCTTTGTCGTATCTAATTATGTCTCAAATTTTATCACAGTATAGAAAATTGACTTAGCTTAATGTGAGCATTGGATTCGTTCATTCTAAGCTACAAATCAAAAGTTATGGACGATTTAGTGCAGACATGACAAGTTGATTAGCTAGTTAAAATGATCATTCTAAACTCATCATTGCTGCTCATTTAGTGAAAGCTTATAAATGAAAAATGATCATCCATCACGCAGTTCAAGATGGATTAGATTACTTGGACGCTTTGTCGTATCAGTTTTTGTCTAAAATTTTGTCAAAATATTGAAAACTGACGTGGGCATTGGATTCATGTTATTCTGAGTTCAAAATCAAAAGTTACGAACAATTTTGTGTGGACATGTCAAGTTGATTGGCAAGTTAAAGTGATAATTCTAAACTGATAATTGGTGCTCATTAAGTAAACGCTTGTGCATGGCATCAGGAATTTTGGATAGATTGGATTACTTGGATGCTTTGTCGTCTCTATTTCAGTCCCAAATTTTTCCAAAATATAGAAAATTGAGCTAGCTTAAAGTATGCATTGGATTCGTGTCATTGTGAGCTCTAGATCAAAAGTTACACATGATTAAGTGAGGACTTATGTCAAGTGGATCAGGCAAATCATATGATTATTCTAAACTGATTATTGCTGCTCATTGAGTAAACTCTTATAAATGAAGCACAATGCATGGCATCACGTAGTTTGGGATATATTGGATTACTTGGATGCTTTGTCGTCTCTACTTCCGTCTCAAATTTTGTCAAGATATAGAAAATTTATTTAGCTTAACGTGGGCACTGTATTCGTGTCATTCTGAGCTCAAAATCAAAAGTTACTGACGATTTAGTGCGGACATGTCAAGTTGATAGGCCAATTAATATGATTATTCTAAACTGATCATTGATGCTCATTGAGTAAACACTTATAAATGAAGCTTATAAATGAAGCATAATGCATGGCATCACACAGTTTTGGATAGACTGGACTACCTGGATGCTTTGTATTGTCTATTTCTGTATCAAATTTTGATACAATATAGAAAGTTGAGCTAGATTAACGTGGACATTGGATTCATGTCATTCTGAGTTCAAAATCCAAATTTAAAGACGATTTAGTGCGGACATGTCAAGTTGATCGGCAAATTAATATGATTATTCTAAACTGATCATTGATTCTCATTGAGTAAAGGCTTATAAATGAAGCATAATGTATGGCATCACACAATTTTGGAAATATTGGATTACTTGCACGCTTTGTCATGTCTATTTATGTCTCCTATTTTAATACAATATAGAAATTTCAGCTAGCTTAAAGTGGGCATTAGACTCTTGTCATTTTTAGCTCTAAATCAAAAGTTACGGACGATTTAGTGCGGAGATGTCAAATTGAGTAGCTACCTAAAGTGATCATTCTAAACTGATCATTGGTGTTAATTAAGCTAAGGCTGATAAATGAAGCATATTTCATGGCATCAAGTAGTTTTGGATAGATTGGATTACTTGGACGCTTTGTCGTCTCTATTTCTGTCTCAAATTTTGTAAAAATATAGAAAATTGAGCTAGCTTAACGTGGGAATTGGATCGTGTCATTCTAAGCTCTAAATCAAAAGTTACGGACGGTTTAGTTCGGACTTGTCAAGTTGATCAGCCAGTTAAAGTGATCATTCGAAACTGATCACTGGTGCTCATTAAGAGTAAAGGCTTATAAATGAAGTATAATACATGGCATCAAGGAGTTTGGATAGATTGAATTACTTGAACGCTTTGTCGTCTGTATTTGTGTTCAAATTTTGTCATAATATAGAAAATTGAACTAGCTTAACGTGGGCATTGGATTCGTGTCATTCTAAGCTCTAAATAAAAAGTTACAGATGATTTATTGCGGACATTTCAAGTTGATCGGCCAGTTAAAGTGATCATACTAAACTGATCATTGGTGCTCAATGAGTAAAGATATATGAAGCATAAGGCATTGCATCATGCAGTTTGGTATAGATTTGAATACTTGAACGCTTTGTTGTCTCTATTTATGTTCAAATTTTGTCGAAATATTGAAAATTTAGCTAGCTTAACATGGACATTGGATTTCTGTCATTCTAAGCTCTAAATCAAAAGTTACCGACGATTTATTGCGGACATGTCAAGTTGATCGGCCAGTTAAAGTGATCATTCAAAACTGATCACTGGTGCTCATTAAGAGTAAAGGCTTATAAATGAAGTATAATGCATGGCATCAAGGAGTTTGGATAGATTGAATTACTTGAACGTTTTGTCGTCTCTATTTGTGTTCAAATTTTGTCATAATATAGAAAATTGAACTACCTTAACGTGGGCATTGGATTCGTGTCATTCTAAGCTCTAAATAAAAAGTTACAGGTGATTTATTGCGGACATGTCAAGTTGATCGGCCAGTTAAAGTGATCATACTAAACTGATCATTGGTGCTCATTGAGTAAAGATATATGAAGCATAAGGCATTGCATCACGCAGTTTGGCATAGATTTCATTACTTGAATGCTTTGTTGTCTCTATTTATGTTCAAATTTTGTCGAAATATTGAAAATTTAGCTAGCTTATCGTGGACATTGGATTTGTGTCATTCTAAGCTCTAAATCAAAAGTTACAGACGATTTATTGCGGACATGTCAAGTTGATCGGCCGGTTAAAGTGATCATTCTAAACTGATCATTGGTGCTCATTGAGTAAAGGCTTACATATGAAGCATAAGGCATGACATCACGCAGTTTGGGATAGATTGGATTACTTGGACGCTTTGTGGTATTTAGTCAGTCTCCAATTTTGTTACAATATAGAAAATTAAACTAGCTTAATGTGGGCATTGGATTCGTGTCATTCTAAGCTATAAATCAAAAGTTATGGACGATTTAGTGCAGACATGACAAGTTGATCGGCCAAGTAAAATGATCATTCCAAACTGATCATTGGTGCTCCTTTAGTAAAAGCTTGTAAATGAAAAATAATGCATGGCATCACGCTCTTTGGGATCGATTGGATTACTTGTACACTTTATCGTATCTATTTCTGTCTCAAATTTTGTCACAATATAGAAAATTGAGTTAGCTTAACGAGTGCATTGGATTCATATCATTCGAAGCTCTAAATAATAAGTTACGGATGATTTAGTGCGGACATGTCAAGTTGATTGGCATGTTAATATGATTATTCTAAACTGATCATTGGTGCGCATTGAATAAAGGCTTGTAAATGAAGCATAATGCATGGCATCACACAGTTTTGGATAGATTGGACTACCTGGATGCTTTGTATTTTCTATTTCTGTATCAAATTTTGATACAATATAGAAAGTTGAGTTAGATTAACGTGGACATTGGATTCGTTCAAATTCCAAATTTAAAGACGATTTAGTGTGGACATGTCAAGTTGATCAGCAAATTAATATGATTATTCTAAACTGATCATTGATTCTCATTGAGTAAAGGCTTATAAATGAAGCATAATGTATGCTTCAAGTGGATATATTGGATTACTTGCACGCTTTGTCATGTCTATTTATGTCTCCTATTTTAATACAATATAGAAATTTCAGCTAGCTTAAAGTGGGCATTAGACTCTTGTCATTTTTAGCTCTAAATCAAAAGTTACGGACGATTTAGTGCGGAGATGTCAAGTTGAGTAGCTACCTAAAGTGATCATTCTAAACTGATCATTTGTGTTAATTAAGCTAAGGCTGATAAATAAAGCATATTTCATGGCATCAAGTAGTTTTGGATAGATTGGATTACTTGGACGCTTTGTCGTCTCTATTTCTGTCTCAAATTTTGTAAAAATATAGAAAATTGAGCTAGCTTAACGTGGGAATTGGATCGTGTCATTCTAAGCTCTAAATCAAACGTTACGGACGATTTAGTTCGGACATGTCAAGTTGATCAGCCAGTTAAAGTGATCATTCGAAACTGATCACTGGTGCTCATTAAAAGTAAAGGATCATAAATGAAGTATAATGCATGGCATCAAGGAGTTTGGATAGATTGAATTACTTGAACGCTTTGTCGTCTCTATTTGTGTTCAAATTTTGTCATAATATAGAAAATTGAACTAGCTTAACGTGGGCATTGGATTCGTGTCATTCTAAGCTCTAAATAAAAAGTTACAGACGATTTATTGCGGACATGTCAAGTTGATCGGCCAGTTAAAGTGATCATACCTAACTGATCATTGGTGCTCATTGAGTAAGGATATATGAAGCATAAGGGATTGCATCGTGCAGTTTCGTATAGATTTGATTACTTGAATGCTTTGTCGTCTCTATTTATGTTCAAATTTTGTCAAAATATTGAAAATTTAGCTAGCTTAACATGGACATTGGATTGTGTCATTCTAAGCTCTAAATCAAAAGTTACGGACGATTTATTGTGGACATGTCAAGTTGATCGGCCAGTTAAAGTGATCGTTCTAAACTGATCATTGGTGCTCATTGAGTAAAGGCTTATATATGAAGCATAAGGCATGACATCACGCAGTTTGGGATATATTGGATTACTTGGACGCGTTGTGGTATTTAGTGATACAAGCCTTGATTCAAGGATGTATGCGCGTGGGCTGTTTGTAGAAGATTAGGTGAGAAACTCAACCTTAGGCTTCTGGATAGGGGTTTTTCTGGTTGGTAAACGATGGAAGGGTGAAGTGAACCACACGAGGGGTGATGAACCTCGTGATAAATCACAAACTTAGAGCTAAGAGGGCTGGTCTCAACTAGGTTCTAAGCGCACAAGATTCTTAGAGAGAAAACTTGTAGGGAAAAAGTTCTACTTTATTAATAATCAAAAAGGTTGTCGACTACAATGCTGGAAGGAGCCTTATTAATATGCTCGACAGCTTGACCTACTAGGGTCGACTCAAATAAGAAAAAGGAAAGTTTACAAAAGTGCACAAAAGGAAAAAAATACAAAAGTGTATAACCGAAAAAGGACCTATTCCTAAAATGTTCTTGACTCAAAAATGTAAAGCAACTAGATCCTAACCTGCAAAACAGAAAGA